>CAEGAE010005806.1:0-25625 GCA_903067095.1 Girardinus metallicus | reverse complement strand
TATATATATATATATATTTCTATTGGATTTTTCTTACACTGAAAAAATGCTTATTCAAAGTGAGATTATGCTATTGCAATAAAAGATGGATTTATTTTTACACATCTTTACCAGATGTTCCAGTAAATGTGGATGGTGTAATATTTGTATTTTTAAATTATTGCATGTGCAAAAAAGGGCCATTTGAATAAGTTAAAGATCTTAATAGTAGACTTTATGGAGATGACAAAGAAAGGATGCAGTAAGACTGGGAATCAGCATGAAATTTGAGCTAGAGATGCATTAGTTGTTATAATGTTAAAGCACCAACCACAGTCCGGCCACAAATGCTTCAAAACTAAATGTTAAGGCTTGACCTTCCAAACAAGCAGAAGTATACATTGAATAAAATAAACATTCAGTTTTCCAGTAGCTTGAATAGAACCTGCTTAAAGCTCTGTGTTGCTTGGCAGAGAAGCCACGCATTGATTCATTCAGACCGCTGCGTGGGACAGAAAATAAAATTGCCCAGCAAAATAACTCAGCAAAATCACATCTTTCAATCCAAGATGGAATCCGAAAGTAAAACGTACCAATTCCCCTGGGGAAACACAGTGTTTTTTTTCCCCTTTTGCTTAAGTTAGACTTGAAATCTCTTTTACACATCAGAGTAAAACAGCTACATAATACAAATACTAAATGCTGTTTCTTGCTAAGCAGAAAAAGCGACACATTGCATCAGTAGTCCTCTGTGTCGACAGACATAAAACAATTCAAAGTACACCAAAATGCATTCCTGCTACACATTTTCTACAAATGATTGCTTTGCATACAACAAGCTGTCATGAAAACCACTTTATGCCATTTTTAATAGCTATAAGTCACTGCATTAGCATGTACCTGGAGTGCCTTAAACTGTCCTTCTTGTTTTTAGCATTGCACAGCATGCACTCACAGCCTACGGCGTGTGGCCGAGGGAGGGAGATATCCTGTTTTAGCAGCATGGTGAGAATCTCATAATTATTTCTGTGTGCTGCCAGGATTACAGGAGCCACATCCATGGTGGTGGAGTACTCTGGGTTCTGGATCCGCTGCATCAGTTTCTGAAAAGCACAGTAAGCAAGTATTAAAAACTAAAAAAAAAAAAAAAAAAATAGATATGCTGTAGTACTTGGCTATTTGAGTCTGGAAATATGTTTTAATCACCTGCAATAACAGGGAACTTACAGCGATAGAGGGCTTGGAGGATCGTCTTGGTCTGTGGTTGAGGAGGATGTCCACAGCACCCACAACCTCCGAGTCTATGGCCACCAGCAAGGCGTCTGTGGCCTTCCAGGAAAACATCATTAAAAAAAAAAAGAGGGGAAAAAAACACAGAAAAGCAGGCAGAGTGAAAGAAAAATATAAAGTGCTTCGCTAAAATACTCACACCATTTACCGGCTTTTCACATGTAGCCTACCTATTTGAAAAATACCTCATTTAAACTGGTTGCACAGAACTTCCAAACATTGCCAAAGGATTTCAATAGGATCTAGGCCTGGACTTTGATTGGACATGAAATTGACCTAAGAGAGTGTTATTCCAAAGAAGGTTTGGTATCAGCCATTTGCAAGTTAAATGTAAAGGGTGAATAACTACCAAAAAAAGAATAATTATTCAATCACACTGATGTTTGTGTTCAATTGGATCTATAAACAAAAGTGAACTGCGATGTAGAATATGCAAAGAACTCCTGCAAAACAACATTTGCGGGTCACTGTATCCTCATTTCTGACATACCTGGCAGCCGTGCTCGAGCAGAAGCTGCAAGATGTCCAGGTTTTCATTCTCAATAGTGATGGTCACCGCATCCCGGCCCAGCACATCTACACAGTTGACATTGAGCTCCCCGTGGCGGTTCTCCTCCAGCAGCTTCTTCACCATGTAATAGTCACCTAAGAAGACAAAATTATTCTTAAAACTCACAAGTGGTTTTCAAGTGATTCTTTCGAAGATGTTTAAGGAGACGCCTCCAGACCTCAGCAGTAGTTACAAGGAGAGTGGTGAGACAGAACAGGAAGCAGCCTCCTAAATCTTTGCTTAACAATAACATCTCCCTCAAAGCGGAGTAACGGCTTCTCCGCTGTGTTTACAGAGGCTTTATATGGTGAATTTGTGAACTTATCAATGACTCGTTGAGAATGCCCATGCCTCTGTGCTATTTGGCCTGCGTTTAACTCATCAGCTTCATCTCCTTGTTAGGCGCTGCAGAGATTCAGCAGATGAATCCTGTAACATGCAGACAGTTACACATCTAGGCCCCCTGCTTTAAGGATTATGTTCTACTGCTGGCCTGACTGCATCACTGCAGGGAAATACGAGCTTCTAGGACATGAAAAGCCTAACATAGCTCAAAAGGGGAATTAAAGATGGGCAAACCTTTCTCGCATGCCAGCAGGAAGAGCTTCTCGTCCAGCGTCGTCTCCTCTTTTACTTCTCTCACGTCTTTCAAGGCCAGGAATTTGTCGGGGGAGGAGGTGTCCGTGCCCTGGTACAGAGCTGCCATTACGACGGAGAGCGAGTACGGCCAAGCACTGATGTGCATCCCACTAGAAAGCTGCGACCATCACACAAGAAAGCCCGTCATCATCATTGTCACTGTTATGTGTGGCTGGACAGTGGAGGAATCCTTCCCGAAGCGAGTCGCAGCAGAACGGAGGCAGGTTTACAGCGTCGTCATCAGGAGAAATCTTCATGTGTGGTCAACACACTCCGAGGCGCTGCGTTTTCTTAACCAATACAACCTTCTGCTACCGACTATCCGACCTCAGACTCGATTAAACTGGATTAACGGAGTCAAATGTCTGCTTACGCCAAGAAAAACAAAACTGTCATTCCTTTCGCCGTGTTTACAGGCACCATCTTCTGTCCCACATCGCAGGTTTGCTGCTGGGATCTTTTTGGTCCTGATGCTGCTGACGAGGACGCTACTGCGCATGTTTCCTCCTCCGAGTCGCACGCTCTTCCTTCGTGCACGCGCCGCGCCGCGTGTGACTCAGAATTACGTAACAGTGCCGCTTTGTGTACTGTTTGTGCGGACCGTAAAGGCCGTGCAGAGGCAGAGACTTAATCTGTTATGCAGCAAAAAGCGCACAATGCTGCAAGCTATTTACAGAGCTTCGCTGCAACATTTATGCACCTTGAATTTATTTGCACGTTGTACTGTTAAACATCAAACCATCCTTTTTTATATACTATGCGGAGTATATGTCCCTGCTATTATGTCGTGCACATATTAAGAAAATATTATTCTAAAGGTGCTCTTTGATTGCAACGGTTGATTTATTAGGTTTGTTAGAGGCAGTTCTATGTAATCTTGCCTGCATTTCATGACTTCTTGCTCAAAACATGCTTTGAGTTGCAGTGATGTCAGTAACGCGTTATTTAGTAACGCGTTACTGACGTCGGACCACTTTTTTTTCCAGTAACGAGTAATCTAGCGCGTTGCTATTTCAAATCCAATAGTCAGACTACAGTTACTTATCGAAATCACTTTGCGTTACTGTGCGTTGCTATCTTCTTTTGTAATTTAATTTTATTTCCTCTACGCGTCTTGGGGGAGTGACCGCCGTTTCTATGCGACAGTATCAGCAGCAACGGGAGGAGCGAGATGCTGCATTTTGTTGCTGAAAAAACAGCAACTATTTTAAGTTTCGCTCGTCAAGTCCGATTGTTATAAGCAGCTTTGGGCTTGTGTTTTTTTTTTCTAAAGTCGCTTGCAGATTTAATGAGTTGCCGGTTGCGGTTTTTGGGCTTGGAAATAAGCAGACATAAACCCCAGAATTTGTCTGACATCTAGTTAGTTTTAGTCAGGCTCTTCCTGTCCATCATTTCCCAGATGATCTTTTGAAAATATATTGAACTCTGGTTGTAGCATGAAAGGAGGTCAAAACATTGATAGAATATAAATACTTTTGCTAGACTCAGTATTTCAGCACATTTGGAATCGTATCAAAGTTTATGTCTGGGTTATTCTCCGCGTTATATTCAGTGGCCGGTAATAGAGGCTTAACTGTGCAATAGATATGTTTGGACATCTATTTGTAAAATTAATTATATATAGACTGATGGAGTCCATGCCAGGCCATAATGGAGCAGATGTGGAGTTTTCCCACCAGCATAGAACATTTACAAACATCTTTAGATATTTTACCAGAGCTACAAACATAAATAAAAAGTTCTGTCAAAATGAAAGCCTGGCAGGCGGTTGGGTAAAAGGAAGATTTTATATGAAATTCAGACTCAATCCCTTAACATGATTTGATAAGAAGCAGTTCCTTGACAGTCCTATGTGTGGTGTTGGGCAAAAAGTAATTCTTTATCCTGTACATTTTATTTGTTCTTTATGCAAAGTAAACTCTGAATTATCAAATTGAATGGTTGATGTATTGATTCAACATATCCTCTTTTTTCTAATTTGACATTATTTATTAACTCCACTTTTTATTTGCTACTACTTATATTGAAAGAAAAAATAAATTGAATGAATCGGTTATTTAAAGAATCACTACATGTCTTAAATTTCTGGGGGGTTGATATAAATTAAATGCGTTGCATTGACTGTGTTATTGTGAGCCGTTATCCAGCAGAGGGCAGTCTGTTCAAAGTTTTTAGAACATCTGCAAACATTTTTAACTATACTACCGATGAAACGTGTCATATTCTTGCGGTCATGTTCTTTAGAAAGCAAGGAAATTTTAATTCTGTCTTTTAAGATCGTTAGGCCTAATTTAAGATTTTCTCTGAAAAAGCTTCAGAAGGACATTGTGGACTAAACAATGTTCTGTGATTGCTATTCCCTTGTGATTACATTTTTTTTTATATAACCAAAAAATATTAAATGTAGTAGATCAAAAGAAATTTTTGAATTTTATAAAATATGAAAAACCCATGTGGCCATTACAGATGGGCAAACTTATGATTAGGGTTAAAGGATCATTTCACTCAACTATACAGTTGAGTGAAATTATACAGTCTTACAACTGTATAATTTAGAAACCTGTGCATTTACGCAATTACAGGACGAGGCCACCTATTCTCTGTGATGTCTGTATGATTGCTTTTTAATTAATAAAATATAGTATCCTTTTTGATTCCATATGCATATATACACTGTCTTTATATTAAAAATACTAACTGTGTAATTATTTAAAGTTTTTAATTTAATTTAATTTTTGTCATTATTCTTTAATGTGTGTGTTTTTGTGTTCTATTTGCTGATACATTAAGATTTTCCCATAGAGCAGAGGATCACTACCACACTAATGTCTCCGGTCAGTAGTCATAATGTTATGCCTGAACAAATAGAAAAAATTAATCCCGAGACTGAAGTGGTGAAAACATGCACTTAATCTGGGATTCTGAACCCTTCCAACAGACAAGTTTCCTATCTAATATACATAAAAGTAGATGAAATAGAACAGCTTTTGTATTAGAGTATGGATTTCAGTACATGGTGTGAATGTAGACCCTAATAGGGCCGTGAAATAATGAAGAGTTTCTCTTGAACTTTTTGTATCTATGAAGGCAGGATGGGTGGAGACCTCTGTGGCTTATAATAAAATCTTTCACTATGAGCTGTCTCTGCATAACATAGATGTACAACAGTGAGATAAACATCATACGTAAACATGGCGCCATATTTTGAGTGGCGTTGTTGTTGAGACACAAAAGCTGTAAAAGACAATTTTGCAAATTTCAGGCCAAGCTCGTGACCGTGCGATGTGTTGCGATACTGTAGAGAAATAATAAATAAATAAAATAAAAAAGAAAGAAAGGAAGAAACAAAGAAACAAAGAGAGACAGAAGAAAATAGGCCTAGAAAAATGGATTCTAACTGTACAGTTACAATAGTCATGTTGATCATAATTGTAAAACATTCTCTTTGCAGTTTGAAGTTACAGTCGCGTAAACTGTATATAATAAGTTATTATAATGAGTGGTTTATTCTACCACTACTACTAATAATAATACTAATTATGCTTATTGCTATTGTTAACGCTCGTATATTACTATTTTATGTTCACTAAAATTTAAGTGAACATTTGTGACACTCTCCTTTTATAATTTTATTATTATTATTTTTATTGCAACTTAAAAGATCGTGGACAGTTTAAACAAATCTAACATTGTTAAGTATCACAACCAAAAAATATAGGTAATTTTAGTGGCCTGGTATGTTTTTAAAGTTAAGGTATATTTTACGTACATTTAGTTACAATCTACGCTGTCTTTCAAACTGTATGCTCGAGCGTATTTTGATTCGCAGATATAAGTCACTTTTGTGTCAGGGGTGGCTTCTATTATTAATAAAACGAAAGCATATCCTATTTTGTATAAAGTGATTTATAAAAATGAGCGGAAAATAAAATTCGGTTAATGTTTTATTCAGAAAACTCCACATTTTCCTCGACGAATTTGTCACTCACAATATGGCGTAGAAGCCCACGTCTTCTACTCTTGTATAGCTCTAGCTGGGAGGCTCTAGAGACAGACGGGCAAAAAAACCCAATAAAGGAGCTGCTTACCGCATTACGTCACCAGTTGGACCAATGCAGCGCGTCAGAGGGCGGGCCTCTGCGCCTGCATTTGGACTGAACCCGTTAAGTGTGTGGCAGTTAGACTAGCAGAGGAGGTCGCTATGTGGGAGATTCTTAAATCCGTGACTATGGATGCAGACTGGACGCTGTTGTATTGCATCCAGATGACTTAAGCCGTCCGCGCAGGACTCATTTTGATTTGTTGCACCGTGTCTATGTGTAGATCTCGCAAAGATGCATCAGACAGTATCTGCGCAGAGATGCCCCCGCTGAACATGAGCAAACAGGGCGTCTGTTACAATGAAGAAGACGGCGGCGGCTCCTTCCTGTGTTGTTGCGGATCGTTGCAGCGCTCGGTATGGACAACCTAAGCGTCTCCATCATCATCACCATCCACCACCGCTCCTATGAGGAACATTGCGCAGTGCAGTGAACGCGGCGAATCGGGTTTTTGGAATATATATTACCTAATCATCTGGAAAATAAACTCCCAGCATACACATTACAGAGCGCGCCTTGGTGCATTACTGTCAATGTAAAGAGCTCTGCCCGGTGGTGGGAGCCACTCTCTCCAGGGGTTACAGATGAGAGGCAAACAATATCATCAACCACTGAAGTTGACAGCGCCTTGGGAGAAGGATGCTGGCTTTGGGAGAAAGCTCAAAACCTACAGGAATCATACCAAGATAATAGCACAGCCTGGGATCGTGATGAAAGTGCTGCGCAGGAAGAGGATTGTGTTATTCATGGCCTATTTCCTGCTGCTGGTGCTCACCATGCTCAATTTGGCCAATTATAAATGGACCAAGGAGCCTCAGCAGTGCAACCATCAGATGAGGAGCACCACCTATCAGAGCAGATCGGACATTCGCTTTCTCTACAGGCCCTCCTTGGCTAAGAAGAGACAGCTCATCTATGTCCTGACCACTTGGAGGTCGGGGTCCTCCTTCTTTGGTGAGCTTTTCAACCAAAATCCAGAAGTGTTCTTCTTGTATGAGCCTATGTGGCACATCTGGCAGAAGCTGTACCCTGGTGATGCGGTGTCTCTGCAGGGGGCGGCCAGAGACATGTTGAGCTCCTTGTATCGCTGCGATCTGTCTGTTTTCCAACTTTACAACAGCCCTGGAGGCAAAAACTTTACCTCCTTAGGGCTGTTTGGGGCCACACTGAACAAGGTTGTGTGCTCCTACCCCCTGTGCTCAGCCTACAGGAAGGAGGTGGTGGGGATGGTGGATGATAAGGTGTGCAAAAAGTGTCCCCCTCAGAGCCTTAGACTGTTAGAGGAGGAGTGCCTAAAGTACAACACCATAGTCATTAAAGGGGTGCGTATTTTGGATGTAAACGTTCTCGCCCCTCTGATGGAGGACCCATCCTTGGATCTGAAAGTGATCCATTTGGTTAGAGACCCTCGGGCAGTGGCAAACTCAAGGATCAAATCCAGACATGGCCTGATCAGGGAGAACTTACAGGTGGTCCGCAGCAGGGACCCTAAACTGCGCCGGATACCTTTCGTAGATCCCGGCCACAAGGTCAACAAGAAGGACGGCTCCGACTACCACTCCATTGGAGCCATGGAGGTGATCTGCGACCGCACCTCCAGGACTCTGAGGACTGCCTTAAACCCTCCAGGTTGGCTGAAGGGGAAGTACATGGCCGTGCGGTACGAGGACCTGGTGGAGAACCCCGTCAAGACCCTGAGGAGCGTCTACCGCTTCGCCAACCTCACCACCAACCATGACATTGAGTCGTTTGCGCTGAACATGACCAGCGGCTCCAGTTCCTCCTCCAAGCCCTTCATCGTCTCCTCCCGGAATGCCACACAGGCAGCCAGCGCTTGGAGAATGGTTCTCAGCATCCAGCAGATCAAGCAGGTGGAAGACTATTGCCACCACTCCATGTCCGTCCTGGGGTACGAGAGGGTGAGAACAGCCGGGGAGGCCAAGGATTTGAGCAAATCACTGCTGACGCGCTCCAAACTGTGAAGAAAAATAATAAAAGCATCCTCCTCACCACCAAAGACCTTTTTAATTTAATGCTCATTTTTCCATGCAGTGCCGTTTCCTCTTATTGTGGAATTAAAGCTTTACGTTCAAGTGTTAAAGGAGCTCCGGCTGGCTACATTTGGAATGTATATCTTGTTTTCAAGCTGCAGTTTGTACACTTCTTTTATACAGGAACACTGGCCGTGGGACAATGACTTAAGATAGGAAACAAAAGGATAATTTATGTATCTTGGTATCATTATTACACTAAAAAGTTGATGTTTTTGAGGTTATTTTTGAATGTTTAAAATCTTAAAAAATATATTATTTTTCACTCTCCATACTGTCTGTACAAGTGAAAAGAAAAACTAGTAGATGAAAGAAAAAAAGTAGTAACATATTTTAAAAATCCTTTTTATTTTTAATACCCCGTTAAAGTCAGAGACAATCAGTGATTTGGTTTGATGACGTGCCATAGTTAGAAGTCTCATCAGAACAGCAGTAGTACTTTATATAGTTTTTTTTTAAACTGTCGTTTCATTTTGTGACGACGTCCTTGTAGGATGTTGACATGCACTGTGGACTTTTGGTCATAACTCTGGAGCAGGACAACCTCTCTTTGTGTCAGTGTGAGCATTCTGTTGTTCTACCATCTTCAAATGTTTACAATTGCTTGCTCTTATGAAAACACCTGATCTAAAAAATATTGCATTGAGTAAAGTTCACAGTAAACCCCTTTATGCCTCATTTGTGAGTGTAACATTTTCAAGCTGAAGAAATATTCAGTCTTATTTTGCTTGTGTCTAGGATTTGGAATGAGAGTTAGTGCTTTGAAAAGTAATTTGCCTCCTAACAGAGTTTCTGCTTTTCACTTTTTTTGGACACACTTATATGTTACAAGATAAAATGAGTAAATACAACATGTGCTGTTTAAATTATGATTTGATTTATTTGGGGAAATAGTTGTTTGAACCAACCAGGCCCTACACACATATATATAATACCCCCTTAGGCTAATTACTGATTTTGTTGGCAACAACTACAGACATTAAATGAGTATTTTACATCACCACAGAGGAATTTTGGCCAATGTTTGTTTTAATATAGGCCAAGGCACTGCATTTTCGTAGGATTTTTGTCCAGACTTTGACTAGCCACTCTAAAATTTTCCTTTTATTGTTTGTGAGCTAATCAGTGGTGTATTGTGGGTGCTTTGTATCATTTTCCTGCTTTGTAATCCAAGAGCACTTGATCTTAAGCTAGTGAAATGAGCAGAATTCATGACTTCATCAATTATGACAGTTTGTCTAAGTCCTGACCCAACAGACTCCCGCACTACTAGGACCCTGTTTGACTGGTATGATGTTTGTTCTCTGAAACCTGTTTTAGTTTCACAGCAGGCTAAACTGGATACACATCTCCCAAAAGTTAGACCTTTATTTTCATCAGTCCATATAACATGGAGTAGTCAAGATGTTGGCCATGAACAATGACCTTAACTGAGGCAAGCGATCCCTGCGGTGCAGTAGATGTCGTTCTGGGCTGTTTTGTGAACTCTTGGATGAGTTTTTGATGCATTCTTTGTGTTATCATGGCAGGTCTCCCACTGGGAACATACACTGATGTTTTATATGATGTTTATTTATGGATAATGTCTCTCACTATGGTTTGCTGAGATCTAAAGCTGTAGCTAAGGTTTTGCAACCCCTTTCAGATTGATGATTATCAAGTATTTTGCTTCTCATTTGTTTTTAAATTTCTTTAGTGACGGGTAAGACATGTTGCTTTTTTAAAATTTTCTGTCTATTTCACAGTCAAACAGGCTCTGGGTGGAGCACGTAAAACTTTACTCAACTTTTGAAGAAATTGAATCATAGCTCAGTCATTGTGTAGTAAGAGGAGGAGCTGTACTTTAAAATATGACAGATTGGTTTGGACGGCTTATTTCCTTAAGCAAATTAAATTATAATTTTCCAAAATTTCATGTTGTATTTACTCAGGTTATCTTTGTTTGATATTGAAATTACTTTTATGATCTGAAGGCTAATTATTGTGTCACACTTCTGTGAGACACTTTTGTGTCACACAGAAGTGTGACACAAAAGTGAAATAAATTTGTAAGGACAGTTTTTCCACAACACTGTATTTCTGCAAGCAATAGCACCGCCACAATGTCATACATTTGTTGCCAATGGCTACATATCCTAGGGGTGCCCTGTGGCGTTTGGTAAATATACTTTTTGTTTACGCTCAACAGTAATCGGCATGGATGGAGTGTGTGCAACTTTTAGGTCTAAACAAGTTTGAGAAGTGATGTTTTAAAAATATTTCCCCTTGAAAAATTCCTATAATCCCTATTTATAGATCCGGAGTTTTATTTTGGGGAGTTAAGTAGTGCAGGTGCTTTAATATTTAACAAACCCATATATTTTTATCTGCAGAACCCTTTTGACTTATACTGAATTCCTTTTCATACACACAAATAACTGCTGGATATGACCCAGCAACCCAGTTTTATTAATTTAGTTATGCATGAAATATATGGATGGAATAAAAGATATACGTGCCCTGTCAAAATGCTAGGTTACTGTGATGTCACAAAATGATTTTGTCCACATTATGTCACATTTATCCAGTACATTTCAAACTAAACTCTTAGAGAAAAAGAATCTAGAGAATAAAAATATGTTGGTTGTGTAAATATGCACAAACTAATACTAAATTGAAACACATTTTGATGTTTCAAAGGGGAAACAGAAATGCTGTTTTGTGCCATTCTCGAATTGTGTCCAAATTAATATATTATGGTTTCATAATGAGCATAACACATTCTTTCACAAAATGTTGAGCAGTTTTAACAGTTTATCAATTGTTTTAAATGTCTACCTTTAAAGTTTACATTTTAGTCCAGTGTAGTCGTTAGTTGGCGTTATTAAAAGTCATTGTGTAGGGCAGGGGTGCTCAAAGTCGGTTCTCGAGGGCCAGCATCCTGCACGTTTTAGTTCTCTCCCTAGTGGTAATAACAACCTCCTCAACAAGTCAATGTTCTTCTTAGCCCTTCTAATGAGCCATCATAGGATCCAGGTGCGTTAAACCAGGGAGAGAACTAAAACATGCAGGATGCCGGCCCTCCAGGGCACCACTGGTGTAGGGTATTTGTTCCAAGATTAGTCAATCCCCTTGTATCTCTCTGGTCTGGGTTAGTTAAAATATTGACTGAGAAATGAGACACTCCTTTAAGTAGCTAAGGGCATCATCGGTTCTTACTGATTCCTCGGATGTAAAGTAAGGGGACTTAGTATACCTATAGGAGATGTGACAATATTAACCCTGCAACAGATATAATCATAGCTTCTTTTTAATCTCATTAAGTGTTAAACATGATACCAGACCAAATAAATTATTACATATTAGACTGAATTATAATATTTGTTGTCCTGGTGAAATATTTTAAACTGACATTTAAAACAATTAGAGACCAAACGTGATCTGTCTTAGCACTTCAAACAAGACAGTGGGGTTATTTTTGCCTTTTACAGTATGCTAACTTTGAAGTATTAAGTTTGTTAATAGATTTGAAAGTGGGCTCCTGCCTTTTTTTCCATGTGTCTTAGGAAACCCACATTTTGGGTCTGGTTACTTTGCACCTACTCAGGAACCCCCGATAGAGCTTATTCCTTAGAGTAAATGAGTAAAATGTAGTTAGTTCTAAGAATGAGTTGGATTTGGCTTTTGTCTATCTTTGCAAGCACACTCCTGAGAAAATACACATGTGGCTTGATGAGATACATGACAGAGCTCATTTAAAAAAGCAAAAAAGGAGCTGATAAAATGTGTTTTTCTACAGCGGAGGTATTTTGCTGATAAGTTCATATCTGCATGAAGAAGTAGAAGTAAAGTAACGGTTGCAAACAAAAGGCTCTCAGGAAAGTTTATGAATATCGTTTTGTCAGACATATTAACTTTATCAGGTGATAAAGAAAAAAGGGAAAAAACTAAATAGAGCAGTAAGCTTTTACAATTTACTTCCCATTCGCATCTTTCATACTGTTGGACACGATCAGTGCTTGCAGCTCACCTTCAGGCTGTTTGCAGAAACAAGTGTGACGTTTAACGCATGCATGCCTGGGCCTGAAGCCAAAAGCATTAACACAGGGCAAAGGCACCAAAAAATACCCCTCTTTTACAGTAAATGTGATTAAAAAAATCTCAAGAACAATTTAAACGAAATTAAGTAAAAAAAAAATCCTATTAAAACTTACTTTACAGATTAATAAATCAGATCACCATACTAGAGCTTGTTTTTTGAAGTTAAATTCAGAAGGGAAAAGTCCAATTGTAAGAATTCAGTACGCAAAGAGTTATAGCTCCAAGCATTTATAAAATAATCGTTTCTGTTACTTTAAAAGTTTATTTTTTTTCCTTTTAGCAACGGCCCAGTCAGAAATATTCCCCATGATGTCCTTTATTGGTCCTCCTCTCCTATTGGTTTGAAAGTATATTTCTCACCAATATGGCATTACAGAAAATATTTTTTTTTAAACATCTATATGTAAATGCTTGCAATATGTCACTATTTGTGAACAAAAGCTATAATAAGTTTCACCTTTTAAATATTATATTCTAATTTATTCAATCAACCAATCAGATTTTCCATACTTTTTGTTTTAGCACATATTGGTCTATAGTTAAATACAAATGAAGCAGTATGCAAACTATCATAACACCAATAAATGCTAAAACAAGTAAATAAAATAAAAAGTAACTGCTAGAATACGAACAAAATGTGCAACCGAGGAAACTTAGATACAAACAAATAACCAGATACAAATATAAACCATATAAAAACATTGCATTCATAAAAAGTACTTCAAGCACAAGACAAATAGCACATTAATCATTTGAGAAACACATGTCTTGCTAATTTTAAATCCAGTTTTGTGAAAATAACAATAAGAAGATTATTACAGAAAACTACAGAAAATGGCATAACTAACAGAGAAAAACGGAGGTGTTTATAAAATAAAGGAATTGTTGTTTCTTAGGTTTTGGGGTTGATTCTATTTCCCACAGGCAAACATTGAGTTCTAAAAGCAAGTCCTTGAGTTTGATCAACTTCCTCTTCTTATAAATGAATTGACTGGTAATGATTATTACATCAGCGAGGAGAAGAAAACCCATCTGTAAAAACTTTGTAGTTCATAAAATTGAACGACAAAATTAGGAAGTGAAAACAAGGGTTACAAAACTGTTTAAACTACTGTGCATAGCAATTGAAGGCATTGTGTCAGCAAATCAAACTATATTTAATTAGTTTTAGAAAACACCTCTTTTCAGGATTTTAGTCTGGAGACTTGTGATCAAAGGCTGTTGTTCTCAGCTCTTTAATCAGAGCGCAACTCTTATCAAGTTTGCTATCAGGCTTACATGGTAAACATTTTCAGCAAGCAACAGCTGAAAGACCCACATTCCACAGATGTACCCATGCTTTTGTTGCATAAATAGAAGAGAGATCACTTCAAGGGCAGTGGGTGTATTACACAAAGCCTAACTTTCAGCAAACTGCACCCTGATTCACTCCAGGCGAATAAAAGTGGGACGACCCAGAGATTTATGAGTCAAAAAGGAAACAATGTGCATTCTGTAATGCACATTATTTGTTTGTTATGTTTCCAGAATGCTCTTGGATGATAAGGACATGGAGGAAAATGAGTAGGGGAATTTGAATCAGCTGGACAGAATGTAATGAAAGCTTAATCGGGAAATGGGCAGAAAAGAGGAGCAGAACAGGCACTGAAATAACATCCAGTGTGATTCGAAGAAACACTGTGGCATTCAATCACCAGCATACACATTCAGTGTGTATGCTGGTTCCCACATTATGAAACATACCATGAAGCTCACTTCATCTTTTGTATTTTTAAAAATGTTTATAGGTGCACCTTAATAATTTACACTATCTCTGTCCAGTTAATAAAAAAAAACAATTCCATTCACCAGTGATAACAATATATATCTCAAGCATTTGTTGCTGTTAATTTAAATGAAAATGGTGCATATCTAATGCGAATCCAAAACAAAGTTTCTTAAAATGGGTATTATTACATAGATCAATGAAAGAGACTTTTATTTGTCCAACAGTCACTGGCACCCTTCACAAAGAGGATAAGCCAAAAACGGTGCTTAAGAACATCTCTCTTCACAGTGTTATGTCCAAGGCAGTCATGTTTAATAAATTAGTATAATACTGAAAATTTCACTTATTTCAGTAACTCAGTTCATTAGATGAAAAAGTTCCAACATTTAAGATATTTTAGAATATTAAAACAGAGCTATAAAAACAAAATGGTTTGAATACAGAAATTTTCAATAAAAATCAAGTTTAATACCTGCTTAAAGATTGTTATTTTCAAAAATTACTTTGAATTTGACAAAAAAGCTTCTTTGGAGGACATATTCTAATTCACTGAACATGACTGCATACTAACAGAAAACTTAGTGGAAAACTCACACTGTAGTTAAACCAATTTGGATTCTGCTCCTCTTCGCTCTTCGTCCAGACTCAGAGATTCTAATTTGGAAATGAAATGCAAAATGTACTTAGGACTTAGGACCATGAGGCAGAAGTAGTCCTTTATCTCCTTACCCCAGGTAACACACTTATCAGGAAAGCTGTCTCTAGTTCTAGAGTGGTTTACCACAAGGATGGGAGACAACTTTATCTGATGTTCTGAATGCCTTGTTATGTGGTAACTTCTAAAGCACTGACTTCATCTGCTCTTGAATGGCCGTTAGGCTGAAATCCCATTATCTCTGTTGGTTGTGGACCTTTTCCTATAATAGTTTTTCCTTCCACTCAACTCCTTATTAATATTTTGGATACAGCACTCAAAGAACAGCCAGCTTCTTTAGCAATTAACCTGTTGCAGCTTCCACTCCTTGTGGAGGACTGTCAAATCGACAGTATCCCTCATGAGTCTATAGAATGTAACACTCCAATTACATAGCCTCTCTGTTAAAAAAATATCTTTTAATATCTTGTGATATTCCTCTGTGTGATAAATCTATGTATGAGGTTCACTTTTTGAATTGAAATAAATTAAGTTTTTGATGACATTCTAATTTACAGACATGCTCCTGTAGATGAAAATGAATTTAAAACAAAACAGGACAATACATCTCCAGCAGAGAAACAGAAAGAATGCTAGCCTTCACTAATTGTCTCTTCCTTCCACCGCGAGTGTTTTTGCACACAACTCAGCACATGGGGGTTGTGTGACCTTATGCGAGTCACAGTAACAAACTCCCACTCAGTGGCTTTGAAATACACAGACCATGGTCCCTGCGTTCTGTGGGAGGTGGGGGCTAGCATTAAGGCAACAGAGGGGAATAATAAGGCAAAGTTAGAGTGGGAAAATTCACTCCTCAATGACATGAGCTGCTCCAGTGCCAAGGCCCAAATCTCCCTCCAGCAGGTCCTCTCGCTGCTCTGACCCAGAGTCGATGCTTCGTGTGGACAGAAGATCAGAGTTTACCAAATGGACATCAAAGTTCTCTGGTTCAGCCTCAAAGGCCTGCTCCTCATCCTGAAAGGTAAATAACAATACAGTGAAAAAATATTTTTTGTTTCAATCCATTCTAAGAAGATTCACTGTAAAGTTTTGATCACCTCCTGCTTTTGGTGGCCACAGAAGACTCCAGCAAACCTACCACACCACTGTGGCAATGAGTCTGTTAGCGGGGGGCCACAGTGGGTCAGCAGGGGCTTTAGATATCTGTAACCTCATTAAGTCAAAACCATAGTCAGTGCAACCAATACAAATCCTTTTACATACTGAAACTGGGAATAAAAGGAGCAACTTTACAGGTTTAATGACGCAATGAAAGAATGTTGGATGATTTGCACAGAAGACTGTCAGTCATCTTGCTTTTATTTCTTATACAATAAGTGTGGCGTTCTGTTTTAGCTGGTGATCTCAAATACCAAATGTCACTTCACAATGTTTAAAATAGCTGTAAAATCATCTTTGAGCAATATTTTAGAGATATGAACCACAACTTAAATATATATTTATATAAGTATATATATATATAAACTTTAGCGATTATTGTATACATAAAGCCTTATATAATACACTTACATATTGCTTGTATCTTGATTAAAATAAATACCACAAAACAAAATCTTAAGTCTCCTCCCTAAATTAAACATAGTTCAGATAGTCTTTGAACAGAAGAACCATTATTGAGGCAGCCACAGAACTGGCCTTTATAGAAGAGAGGCAAACACAAAGCCACTGCTGAAACTAAGGCAGAAAAAGTCCTGTTTAGGGTTTACCACAAACATGATGTACCCAGCTAACATGTGGAACAAAGTTCTCAGGGCAACAAGAACAAAACTGAATTGGCCTACATGCAAAACGCTGTACATCCCACTGAACAAACCATCGACAGCATGAAACATGGAGGTGCCAGAGTCATGCTCTGGGGATGCAAGAATGTGGAAGTTTGTCATACTTTATGGGAAGATGGATGGTGTTACAGAATATACCAAACATTCCCAGAAGAAAACTTGTTACAAGCTGCAAAATAAAAAAAGTAGGACTGAAGCTCACCTTCCACCAGCAGAGGATACTGACTGGATTGATTATGATCAGCGGTTCTCAACCAACTGACTGAAAAACAGGCACAGACGCACTTTCTTGTTTGGGCATGCATACAGAATGTGCACTTATAAAATTGAGTAAAACAGCACAGCTATTTTGTTTTTCTTTAAAACTGACAGGCACCTTAATATTTTATCCATTTTTCTAGAGCTGTCAGTATAAAGCAGGTGCTGCAGGCTTGTTTAATTTTAACAAGGTGAATTCTCTGAATGGCATGAGAGAATAACCTAAAATCAGTCAATCTGAGCTTATCGGTTGGTCCTATGACAATATTTGACATGGACCTCATTTCTTGTTCACTTTGAATCAGCCAGAAAACTGGTGAGTTCAGCACAGCTGATGCTTTGCATGTTCCCTGTACCTGACACTTGTCAATACTGAGATTCTTTGTAAACATCAGTGAAATAAGCAAGGATTTTCTAATCCATTAAATAATTTTCCAAATGACAATGCAACCTGTTGAGGGGGTAAATTATGATATACATCTGTGTGGCCAATGCCGTTTAAGCATAAATGTGCCTAAAACATGAAGGCCAGTACAAGGTAGACGTATGTATTACTTTATGCTACTTTAACTGCAAAAGCACACTTGTAAAAATGTAGATAGCTACGCATTGAAGTAAAAATATAAACACACTCCAAAAATGTCTGCATTTAACATATTTGCACACATGGATATTTATTAATTTTAATTAATGTCAAAAATATCTATTCATCCCTCTATCAAATTTAGAATTGTAGCACAAATGATAGTTTATGAACGCACTTGCCAGGCACTGTGTTTACCCTGTCTTTGAATCACTACTTATTTGCTGTCTCATGGCTCAAACCAGCACATTTCAATGGTTTCACTAAATTCACATGATGTAAAGCTAAAATGATGGACCTCTTTCCAGCAGGCCTTTTCCTTTTATGAGGTCATTAAGAGCCAATAGCCTCTTTTGTTACAAGACAGAGCGCTCCATATTAGTCATTGCCAGCTCTAGGTGCTTATGCTATTTTTAATTTGGATATCTAAAGGGTTCAAATATATTTAATTTCACACAGATGTGCATGCTCTTATCAGCTACGGGGATCTCTGAAAGTTAGACGGAGATAAAAATAAATTGTGTTAACTTATTTCAGGAAATCAGGTCGATGTGGCTCTTGATTAAAACCAGAAACAAGGCCACAATTAGTATCCAAATGTGTTTAAGGCCTGCTGCAAAGTAATGCAAAGAGTCACGTATCGGATGGGCGTAGGGAATGACTGCAGAAAGAAATGAAGTGTTAATGTTAAGGAAGGATATCAACATGCTTCTGGTTAATGCGTAATAAAAATTACACTCTGTGATAAGACTCCAAAACCTCCCTAATCAGTTAGTGACAGCATATTCCATTAAACACTTGATCCTGGATCCCCTTTTTTACAGCTCCTTAAGTGTGACGGCACACTCATTAGCTTTCAGCTATAAAGGTTCTGAGAGTTCTAATTATTAGCCACTTTCCTAGTTCTGGTTGTTCCTTATGAAAAAAAGAGACAAAGCCCTGTTTCACGTTTGTCATCCTAATGGGACAAAAGCAACAATTCATACCTCTGAGTGTGCAATGGATAATGTGGGACGTAAAAGTGCACAATTTCCTGACGTAAAAAAAAAAAAAAAAAAAACAAACAATCAAATGAAAGAAGACAATTATCTTATTCGTCAGCAATGAGTAAAGGGTTAGGATTATAGGCTTCTTTGAGTTCACCAACAAGATTCATTTATAAGTCTGAAAATTATGAAAGGAAAGAACAAAAGAGGGTACAGGGATTTTGAGGAGGAGCAGTCGGCATGGCGTCCTCCTGTTCCGCGCTTGTCAGCGGATGGTTGTTATTGCTAGAGCTCCTCTCTGTTTCAAGGAGGTGTCGAATCAGATTTTCGTAAAAATGTGCAGAGTATTTCCAAGCTGGAAGAAGCCGAGCTGCTGTTTCAACCACTCTTATCCACGTCTCCCCTCACCGACCTCTCATTAGTCTAGGAGAACGTTTTTCACAACTATCATACCTTTATTTTTTGACAACCTTTTATATCCCTTAGTGTGACCATTTATACACACAGTGGCAAAAAACACAACAAGCAGCTATGCCTCAGGAATTATTTTTGCTTTTCTTTGCAAAACGGAGTTAGATTGCCACAGATTCTTAGGTCTGCAACCATTTTACACACAAGTGTGCTCATTCCAATGGAGCTCTGATTCTATGTTATGGGTAATCTACCAGCTGGTTGGTAGATTATCCCAGTGTCAAGTTTTTGCAGTCTCTGTTAGTTTTTGATTTTGCGTGCGTGTCTAATAATGTTCCGAGTTTATTTATCATGCATGTCACAAACTTATTCTGATTTTGATGTGATTAAATTACAGTTTAACAGTATAATCACTGTCAAATGTTTACAGGTTTACAGCTAGAAGTTGCCTCTCCTTTTTACTTTAAAAGGGAAAAAAAGACTTATCTCTGTTGAATCTCTCAGAAATTTGTTGCAGCTCCATATTTTCAGAAAGTTCAAAATGAACTCTTTTTAGGTTATAAAGTGTGGCTGCTGCGACGAGTCAGAAACAAAGAAACAAATAAAATTCTGAATCCAAAGCCAAAACGTGCCACGTGTACAGGAGCTTAATCCATCTTCCATTCATGTCTAAACATCTTCCTTGTCTCTAATGAATGCATCCACACAGAATGACGCAAGATGCAGGATTGCAAAGACTTTTAGTATATAATTGAAGAAGAGCCTGCTCACTTGATCTTCATAGTATTTGTCTGACTTTTGCAAGACACTGCATTTATATACATATACATGTAGCCTTAGTGTTTTCTTAAGTTAAGTTTACTGTGCTTCTTCACCGATTATATATCAGTCGTCATTATTTGTATTTTTCCTCCGGAGCATTGTATTAGTTGCCAGTTCTTTGTTATTCCTTCCGGAAGGCCGTGTACTAGAACATTATCAGGCTTCGCTTTCTAAGGTGAAATTATTTCTGGTAGAATTTATTTATTTTGGGTGCTAGGAGTGTGTGCACCATGTGCAGAGTGGTTGTCCTTGGATCTATTTCAATTTATTTCATGTTCAATTAAGGCCACTTAAGCCTAAAAACTTTCTTTAAAAAAGTTCTTTCGAGTATTAGAAAACATTTCTCCACAGTAGACTTGAAAAAATTTATATGTTTAAGTATTTTAGTGCTTGTCGATCAAAAAGCTGGCAAGTTTATAGAGGAATCAAATTATTTTTAGGTAACAATCAGAAGCAAAGAATAAATACTGAAATCAGGAACACAAAGTTTTTTTCTGTTCCTGTCCTGGACCAAAACATATCCTGACGTTATTTTGCATGTTTGTTATTTTGATTAAAACTTATAATATACAATAAGACGGGATTTTGTCAGTACTGGAAGAGGTAATCTCAAAGAATACTTCAAATTATGAAAATCTCGCAAGGAGGTGAGCAATAAATTAGAACGAAAACAGAACAAAAACAATAAACAGGACATAAGACACACCCTCTCAAAAATTTTAATCACAAGTGGTCTTATTTTCCAGTGACTAGAATATAGCACAGTTGGATTTGGTGTCAGCCAAAAAGTGTTTGGGTTGGGTCCAAACTGTCTTGAATGGGTAATCGATTCCATTGCTTTTCTATAAAGCCTGAAAATGAATCCTCCCTTTTTGTTTATAACTTGTATTTTGGACATTCAAGAAACATCTAGTCTGACTGATCCAGCCATGCGAACTATTATAGATCACCTCCTTTAAGTAAAGATTTAGAATACCAAAAAGGATTAAAAATCACTAGCACATAAATTAAGTAGTTTTAGGCTATGTGGTAGGTATAATAAAACGATTTGTTTTTGGTTGATAATGTCTTTGTTATATCAGTTCAGTGTTGATTTTACCTTGAAAGTACCAGATTTACAAGGAAATCACATTTGAGAGTTAAGCAGCAGAGTTGAGTGTGTGGTTGAGTCTATGAAAACTTGCCAAATTTTTTCTGGCAGTACCAAATGTCTTATTCTGTTATTGACTATGTATTAATGGAATTTGCTAGATTGGACTTTTGGTATTGTAAGATAAAATGACATACTGATGATTTAAAAGTTTGGTAATTTAACACACAGAAGCCTATGGCATTGCCACTAGTTGAATAATTTCATCTCAGTATCTCTCTGCACTAAGATTGCCTCCAATTGAAGACGAACTTTGTATTTCCACTGAGGGAGAAGGTATCCCACACTGTCTCCACTGTTTGCGATTAGGAAAAAATAGATTTTCAGCAGCACAACCTCAGATAATCAACTCTGCTGCTCAACCAACAAATTCATTTTCCTTACAAAGGAAAATAAACAGGCTTTCCGACAGTATGAGTAAGATTTATTGCCAAGAAGTGCTGTAATAACAAGATAAACATCAAACACAAGTTCCATTCCTTTACTGCTTTACTGCTATGTGAAAGTGAAAGATGACATAAATCATCTTTGATGGTTAAGGATGGCAAATGGCTGACATTTAGTTCCATGCAACCATTGCCAAAGTTTTTACTAATGACAAAAAGTTGTGCTGTATGTTTTTTTTTTTTTTAATTCACTCTGGCAGGCTTGATTTCAGATGACTGGCCAAATCCTGACTGACTGTGATCCATTCTTGTCTCAAGTGCTTGGAATTGAGCATAATTTCTGTTTTTGTTTTTATCCAGAGGCGTCTTATGAAAATTGCACCGATTCTCAATGAGGTTAAGATCTAGAGAGTTTCTTTGACACAGGTTCAAACTCCCAGTTCTTGAGTGATTTTGTTATCACTTCTGTTTTCTGCAGTGATACCTAATGGTCCTGGAAACTATTTCACTCACCAGTGCCTACATTGTTTCAAGGAGATACTCTTGGAGGGGGCTTGATTCCTACATAAAAAGTGTTCTTTTACAAAACAGTAAAAGACATGGTAGCAAGAAGTAGTAGACTTGGTGAGGATGAAGCAGTGATTAAGAAGACTACTTGTACCCATAAACAAGACCTTCGGATGGCAATTAACTCTAACTTTAGAGCATTAATGTAAAAGTGATTGTCAATGATGTTGTTCCCTCTTGCATAGCAGTTTTGCATGAGTGAGTTTAAATATCTAAATACGTTTCCACTGATCTCCACTGAAACTCTTACTTCTTGTTTTTCTTTTCCAAACAAGTTATCCCAAGTTACAGCTTCAAAATTGCAAAAAATTTCCATCACGTCATTTATTTGCTTAAGTCATTTAGACGTAATGCCAGAGCTTAAACGTGGAATTTACCTTTTTCTTTGTTCTCAAAGCAGAGAACAAAGAATCCAGTGATGAAAAACAAGGAGAGCCAAGTGTGCAAACTAAAAGAGTGCCACTCATCTCTCTTCATAAGGTGATATTGCATCAAAACTATAGTCATTAAGCTGCAAGCTACATGTTTGTTAAGTTTCTGCAGTCTGTACTGTAAAAGACAAAAATAAATTATTATGGAGCCAATATTAGACTGCAGAATGATTTTTCTTATCAGTTTTAATTATAATGAGTAGAAAATATTATGCCTTTTTGTTTCAAACAGGTGTAAGTACAGTAAAATTGTTATTTACACCAGCCCATGACTTATATCAAATAATTTACATATTTGCCAGCACTATTCACTGAGAAAAAAAAAGGTTACGTATGTTTTTAACACTGCTTGACATTAAGTCAGGGTACATTTTCTTGCTTTAGGTCAGAATTTCGGCTTAGTCTTCCTGACAGAACT
Organism: Girardinus metallicus; assembly: GCA_903067095.1. Taxonomy (NCBI): domain Eukaryota; kingdom Metazoa; phylum Chordata; class Actinopteri; order Cyprinodontiformes; family Poeciliidae; genus Girardinus; species Girardinus metallicus. Next base: position 2,660 of record CAEGAE010005806.1, on the reverse strand, counting down.
GGTGCAACTGAGTTACGTTTGTAGACTGCGTTTCTCACAGACACCATTGTTTTCTCTGCCCACAAATTTTCTATGGGATTGAGGTCAGAGCTTTGTATTCTCAACTCCAAAACATTCTGTTTGTTGTCCTTAAAACCACATTGTGACTAATTTGGTGATTTAATTAAAGTCATTTTCTTTTTGGATGTCCCAATTTTGCCCAATGTTCAAGTTTCTGGCTGATGATGACACACCTGTGAGTATGATGGTACTTCAACAATTCAGCATAATATTATTTTATCATAGTGTTGTTTATTTTGTGAAGTGCACTAGTCCGTCCTTAAGCAAAAAACCTCCACAACCCCAAACTTTACCCCAGTTTCACTGGGGCTAATGAAACTCTCTAATCAGCTTCAACCAGCATTTTCATAAGAATTTTGGCTTTCCTTCTGGGACTGGAACACATACTTTGGACATAACATGTTCATCTCTAAGACAAAGAACTGTATGTGCTACTGTAAATAAAGGTTAACCGCCAAAACCACATCACATTCACGGAAAACACCAGTTTAAATGTTTTAACCATGGGTGGCCGTCGAGATCCCCAATACTAAGCAAGACCATCTGTTTCCAGCCTCTAAAGTTGGAGCATTCAAACCAGATCAGCAGCAAACATCAAACAGACTTTGATCTCCATCTAAATTAACACCTAGGAGTATAATGTTTGTCTAAATGTGTCCCACACCCAGGTCTACAGCGTGGATAGTAAAGCAGGGTGGGAGCAGCAGATTGCCTGGAGGTTTGGACACCTGTGAGTAGAGCTGGAGTTTGACTTTGTGGTAGCAGGATTTACTGCTCCACCTGAAACCACCTTGACATTTTGTGTGTCTTTTCCCACCGTCATTATGAAACACTAGACAGAAACGTCTCTTTCATTCTGTTCACACTTTCTCTCATCTTCGCGCCTTGCCTCTAATTTGCATAAGGATAATACATAAAAATCAGCTCTCCCACATATGTGCAAATTAACTCATTACGTGTACTTTTAAAACACGGCAACTGGGAACAGTTTATGCGAAACATTATAGGAATGAGCTTCAGTGATGAAAATTGAACTCTGAAAACGTCTCACGTTTTTGACTTAATAAATGTTTTTAAAATGAACTCTAGTGAGAGAAAGCTTATTCTTGAAACAATGTCTTTCAACCACAACTTTCTGAGTACTTGCTTGGGATATTAGGTGAAAGGTTTTATTTGTCAAGTGGTAGAAAATGACATGATTTTTTTAAACATATAAAAATAAAAAGTGTTGTGTACATATCAGTTTAGCCCCCTTTACTCTGATAACCCTGAATAAAATAAGTCATTTTCTAATTGTGTGACACAGTAAACATATGAAAGTAGGTGCTAGTTCATTTTTCTCCCTCTTGCACAAATACTATTTCAAACAAGTGTAAGTACAGTAAAATTGTTAATTAAGTCAGCCCATGCCTAATATCAAATGCATGTGGTCACTAACTGCACTGAACTGTGAGTCTTTAAAAGTACTCTGGCTGAAAATAAATGACAGGGACAGTTTCATTTACAAAAAAAAAAAAAAAAAGAAATAACATTCTGTAAAAGAAACAGTTCCATTAAGATTTTGATAAACTTTTTTTGTGTTAGTTTATGCTATTTGTGTTATTCTATCAGATAAAATGCTAATAAAACACATTGAAGTTTGTGGTTGCAATCTGACAGTATAAAAAAGTTCAAGGTGCATTTTTGAAAGGCACTTTTGAATTGTCATATGTTGGTATTCTGCTATAGCACTAATCAAGACAGCTAACACCTTGCTTTACAAAAAGTAAATGTTCTTAGAGGGTGCAACTAATTAAAAACCAGCTCAGGCACAAAAATAAAACTCATAATCAGCTTCAATGTATTCAGCGACATTCCCCACTTCTTTATTCTGTGCTTCGGCAGCATGAACTCAAACAGTGCTTGATTAAAACCTGTCTGATCCTAAAAGAAAACATAATGCTCATCCTCATTATGTAAATCGTTGCTGTCCCGTTTTAAATTATTCTCAAAAAGGACTCAATAAATGTGAATTCTATTTTAAAAAGATGTCTAACGTGAGCATAGATGTCTTCAGTTGTAAAGTGTTGTGTGTCTTTAAAACTTGGCAGGCGAAGTAAATCTCTTTTTCACACCATTCTGTGTGAGTGTGGGTGAGACAATATCAAACTGCGAGGAGGCATTTCAGTGGCAGGAACATGGAGATGTGTGAGAGCAAGAAGGAACAGTATGACAGCCCATTTTTTCTGGAATATCTGTTTCATTTTATAGGGCAAAATTGTTTCTCAGGATACACTGCACACTATGCAGGTATATGACAGTTTTTGGCTCTGTCTTTAGTAGCGACCTTCATGCCCATCAAATGGAAACCATGCCGCCATTTTTATAGTATTAACTAAACAAACCTGGGACAAATTGTGTGATCTTTAAAAGTTGCAAAGTTGTATCTATCTATCTGTATAGCTCAGTGGGTAAGACACCAGTCTACCACCCGGGAGACCGGGGTTCAAATCCAGGCTGGGGCAAGTTACAACAGTAACTTGAGCAGTGTGGGTCCTTAGGCAAGACCCTTGGAGCTATATAGCCTACCTCATACCATGAGAGACACCGATAAGCATGAC
>CAEGAE010005802.1:0-73449 GCA_903067095.1 Girardinus metallicus | reverse complement strand
TGATCTCCGAATTATGCCCCGCCTCTTCCGTGACAACTCACACATACAAAAGGTGAGTCTATATTTTATTAGTTTATGTGTGCAATCTTAGTCTTTGATGTATGCATGTGTGATATTTTATTAGTGTGTATGCGCATGTGTGTGACAAAAATTGTACATGTGTGACATTTAAATAGTATATATGTGCAATTTTAATATTTTGTGTGTGTGTATTAGTTTTTAGTAGTGTGTGAGAGACAAAACATAGATTTTGTCCTAACCGGCCCCTCATACTCCCCCCTGGACTTACGTTTGTCCGTCCCCTGGTCTGTTTCCTCCCCTCCTTCCGTTCATTCGTTCATTCACCTCTAATCCATCCTCCGCCCCAGGCGACATTTCCCATATTCTCAAACAGGTATGGGGCAAGGTGAGAGTTCATCTATTAAACTTACTGAAGATGAAAACATAAACTAAAAATTGGAATATAGACATTTTTTATAAGCGTATTTGTGATCCTGCCTCTTTATTATTAAATTGAATATAATTTCAGATTTTTGTATAACTTTTCTTCAGGCTAACTTAGAAAGTGAGCTGTTATTGTTACAGGTTAATTTTCTAAACTACAAAAATGTAGCTAGTAGAGAAGCTCATATGAAAAATTGGACTGATATTGATATTCAATAGTAACACCGGTGTTATGCCACATTTACCAATATTTTATTTTACCAAATTTTTTATGCGATTACTCTATTAATCGTAAGAATAGTCGATAGATTACTAAAATATTTGTTTACAACAGCCCTAGTCCAAACGACAGGCGCACTTTGACACGCCCCATTTAAATTTCTTCAGAAATTTTCTAGTATTACTTATTAACTTAGTGTTAAGAGTTTTTCTGGTAACAAACTGCCACGAAGTATAAATCAGATTTTTTATAATACACTTACCACCAATGACAAAAAAACAAAACATTTTCACTTTTCTGCCAAATTCATCAACTGCACAACTCTTAAGTAGTAAGCAGTAGAAGTATTTCAAAAGAGCAGAAGAAATCTTATGTTTTTCGAACAATAACAATATTTGTTGCTAGTCTGTTGCTAAAAGATGAGCGCAAGTTCTGGTAACGAAGTGCCACAAAGTAAACATCTGATTTTTACTTTTGCAAAAGTAAAAATCAGAAGGCAGTGCATTAACATTAGCAGTGCACTGCCCCCCACTATTAGTATTAGCCTTTTCCCTAAATAAGCTCTTTAGCTATTTTCTTTTTATTATTAGCCAGGTTTAGCACACTGAATGGAGGAAGTCAATGTAAGACAATATGCTAGTGATGCCACTGGTAGCATTTAGGCTAACATTAGCTTAACATACTCAGTGGAGTAAGTCCATGTTACCCAACATGCTTGTGACTCTTCACATGCTATTGAGTACATCGTAGCTTACTTTAGCATTGATGCTAATTTTTAACATCAGAACACTGGGTACCAACCGACAGGCACACTTTGGCAGGGCCCGTTTAAATATCTTCAGAAATGTTCTAGTTTTTACAGTATCACGCTAACAATGTATCTCCACCCCACTGACCTCTGCAGGCCATCAGCATCCCAGATGAGCTGCAGTTTATCAGATTCTTTCACACACAAAGTAGATGAATCTGCTTTTATTTCAGTTTTTAGTAAAAGCATCAATCGATAAGTATTGTCCATTTTTATATAAATTATTTAAAATCCAAGCAATCAATGATGTTCACTTTAATGGTCATAACCCTGAATTTTCTTTATTTGATCAAAACCTTAACAAATGCCAAGCCTAATATCACAGATCACAAGACTATTAAACTTCACCTTGTGAAATAATAAACTGAAGAAGTCACATTGTTAAATCCTTTGGAATTAAGATATTTATGCAGTTTAATAAGTTACAATGATTAGGAATATAGTTGTTTTTATTAATCTCAATCTTGCTTTGTTTTCTCCTGCAGTCTCTATTTCCTAAAGCCACAGTCGTGGATCTTTCTTGTAACAACATCATCTCCCTTCCTGTGAGTATCATACACACACACATTACTACATTTTTGACCTAAATGACTTTAATCGTTAGAAAGGGCAGACGGATGTTTGCACAGTCGCCTGTTCATCTAGATAGCACCACTAAGAATAAAACCGTTGTTGACAGAAATCCATAGATGCTCTGATCAGATGAGACATAAACTGATCTTTAAATCCTCCATGAAAAACAATGTGCATGGAGGAAACCTTACACTACGGCCTGACCAAACCATCTTCATGGTGAAATGTGGCGGTGACAGCATCATGCTGCTGTGGTCAGTGTTGATGGGAAGGTGTGTGTATGTTCACCTTCTAGCAGCAGGAGAAAGACCCTAATTATACAGCAAGACCCAGTTAAATTATTGGTTTAGATTCAAGTCAAAGCCTCGACTTAAGCTCAGTTGTAGCAGAACTTGAAATTGTACATTTGCAGCTGCTTGCCATCTAATATAGTTTTTCTTCTCCTAACACAGTTATGTTCAGATACATGATTGTTGTCTGTTTTACCCCATTTCTCTTGCGCAGCCAGAGTTTTGCAGCCTCATCCATTTAGTGAAGCTTGACCTCAGTAAAAACCAGCTTACCTGTTTGCCAGATGACCTGGGGAACCTGGTGAACCTGCAACACCTGGACCTTTACAACAACAAGCTGATGGTCCTGCCTGTCAGCTTCTCTCAGCTCAGGGTGGGTAGGATCATATTTTATTTGTACAGTTGTGCCAAAAAGCCTCAAATACCGCTAATATGTGCAATGTTAGCAGTATTGTTGACTTGCTGTTTTTTTTTTCCCCTTGTGTTAAGAGTCTGAAGTGGCTCGATCTGAAGGACAATCCTCTGGAGCCCGGTTTGGCCAAAGCGGCAGGAGACTGTCTGGATGAGAAGCAGTGCAAACAGTGTGCCTCTAAGGTGGCTGCAACACATTCAGCCGCTTTACACACAAGAACTAAATGATTCCATAAAGATTTCTTCTTGTCCCCGTTTCATTAATGTCATCAGAAAATGTTAATAGATCCGAGATTCAATTTCACTAGAATTCATGGTTCCAATCAGTTAGAGCAAATTGCCCAGGTACTGAAGAAACAAGCCATTACAGTATGACCACCATGTTTGAATGCCGACATAATGATACACACTTTATATGAAAATAGACGTTTCTCTCATCAGTCCTTGGATAATATTTTCCCTGACGTCTTGGACATTTTTTAAGATGTTTCTTTTGGAAAATATGATACCGGTCTTTGTGGAAGCAGCTTCTCTGACCTTAACTGAGGCAGGTGAGACCTGCAGGATACTTGTGTCCAGCTGAAAAATGAAAACTCCAATGTTGGTGTGTTTCAGGTCCTGCAGCACATGAGAGCCATACAGGAAGAGTATGATCGTGCACGAGAGAAACGCCTGTTGAAAGAAAAAGGTAGGTAATTGAGTGTTCCCCCTCTCCCAAGAGGAAAGATCTTATTCTTGGAGCTATTTTGAAATCCACAAAGCTACATTTGACAGCCACTTTTCTTGAATCAAGAAAAATGGCTTTAATCGCAATTTTTTCTTGCTACATATCCACCAGTCATTAGTTTGTCCGTCCCTCTCTATTTTCTTTAAACCCTGTGGTTTGTCATATTTAAAGCCTGAAACCATAAAACAGACTTATTCACTTTAGTTGCATTTTCAAAACGGATCGAAATGTCTCAGAACCCCGTTTATCTGTGCAGTGATGGTGAGTCGGGAACAGGGATATGACCTTATGTCGTTTTTGCACTTAGAGCTGGAGAGGAAGAAGGAAGCGAAGCAGAAAGAACGGGAGGCCAGAGAAAGGGAAGCTCGCAAACGGGAGAAAGCGGAGGAGAAGGAGAGGAGAAGGAAGGAGTACAACGCTCAGATGGCGGCTCTGGCTGTGCAGGAGCAACAGAAGAAGAAGAGCGAGGAGAAGAAGAAAAAGAACGGGCCAGCAGCAAGTGGGGCTAAAAAATGTTTTATTCTGACTGTTGCATCTTTCCAATAACAAATCTGAGGCTTCAGAAGCTGAAGAAACTTCAACATCACTTTTCTTGTCTTCACAGATAAAAAGGTCGACGTGAAACCAGCAGCTAAATCACAGCGTTCTCTCATAGGCTGGATTTTTAAGCTCCTACTCCTGCTGACGCTGGGAATGGCTGGAGTCGCTGCCGCGTGTCGGCTGACCGACCTGCAGAGGGAAGAGGTCTGCGTGCCGATCAACTCGGCCGTGGACGACTGTTTATCCTGGGCCAAAGTGCAGGAGGGCATGGTCAGACAACTGCTACGCAATCTGTCATCCGCTGCTAAGGACCTTCTGGAGTCCACACAAACATCGAAGAACTAAACGCTGCCATCAGAGAGATGAGAGCTGCAGGCTTTTCCTGGTGTCTCTGGGATGTTTTTTAACATGTAGAAATCATCGTTCCCGTTTGCGGTGCCGGGATGTGGAAGGGCTGCACAGAGACTTATTCCTATGGAATTACTGTCAAAATCTTTATATGGCCTGTTTTCTTCTTACATCAGCTAAATAACTCCCTGTGGACGGCGTTTTGCACTTTACGTTAATTGAAAGCGCAGGCTGCCCTTGAGCTGTTGAGCTAAATGCGAAGCGGACATGTCGGCGCCGCTCTGGGGTGTGGTCAGAGGTGTGCGCGTGCCAAAGCTTGTCTCTGTCGGAGTATGTGCAGTGCCTTCTCCATCTAGGTCGCTGTTCCTGTCAAATCTCGCAGGTAAACGCTGTAAATGCTTGCAGCTGGTAATTGAGTCATTTTTGCTACATGACAAATAAAAAACAGGCACATTTTTTGCCAAAGATGCAAGAAAGTGAGTTTTCATGTTATTTCTGAGGAGCAAACTATTGTTTTCACTAGAGCTTAACGGTTACCTGCCCTAATTTAACATGGATTCATATTAAAAATTGAATGGTTAAAACATTTCAGACAGATTAAAAGCTAAAGATTTTCCATTTAAGATGTTTCTGCAGCCAATAAATTTGTCTGTGTAAAAATTTGTATTTACATTAAAATTTCGGATCTGAAATGAGAACCAGTGTATATAAAGGTCAAATAAAAATGTACATTTTTATTGATTTGGGAGGGACAATGCACATGAACAATTCTACAAACGCTACAATTAGCGAAAAATCTATTTTTATTCTGTTGTCCCTGGACAGTGAGTAATTTATGTTGCTAAAAATAAAGTAATGCCAGTCTCTAAACACTTTCAATAAATGACTTACAAATACCCTTTTAAATTTTTCCAAATCTTTCTATGTTCTTGGGAATTTGCATCAGGAAACAATCAAATGGCAATAAAAAGAATCCAATGTTTCCAAACGTTCTCTTTTCATAAACATCTGAAGAGTGTGGTATGTTCCCACACTCAGCTTCTTCCACTCTAATAGAATACGATGACTTTCAGAAGTAACCTATTTAGTACATGGAGTCCACCTGTGAGCAATATCTCATTAGGATTACTCATACGAGCAAAAAGCATACAGGATTGCACTGGTCTAGGTGTCATGGTTAGAGCATGGTTGCTTAAAAGGGCCTGGGAAAATACAAAATAAGCAGGAACAGTCCATCTATCTGACCTTTTGTTGAAGACTTCATTCAGCAGGAGGTTTGCTTTCGTCCTGGCTGTGGAACAGTGAACCGGTCCGAAGGCCTTATGACCGCGTTGCCTGCAGCGTTTTGTTGAGGTTGCCGGGGAGCAATCTGGACCAAAACGACAGCTCTCTTCCTCAAGGGAAGGATGTTTCTGTTTCACAAATAATGGCTGGACGATGGAGCTCACAGTAGTTCACCTCACTGCTGAACCAGTTCATGTCTGCTGCGACATGTTTGCTTGTAGTCCCTTTCCTTCATGTAAGCCACGACGTCCTGCAGCTTGGTCCGAATGGAGTCGTCCACCATCAGCTCGAGGGTCATCTCTTTGAAGACGTTGCACACAGATACCTGCAGAGATGGCGATTACCGTCTGATCGTCCTGCGCAGTGACCTGAAGTCTCCTTACCTCCTGAAACTGCAGCTTCTTGAACATGGAGATGCTGACTTGGTTGTCGAGACCAATTTTTGCTTGAAACTTTTTGACTCCGAGTTTGGTGATTCCTGATGAAGAATACACAATTCCCAAATCAATGCAAATGCATATATTTGAACGGGATAACGTGAAATTTCTGATCTATTTTGTTTTGGTCACATTTTTAAATTTTGGAAAGCAGGACATATTTAATTTAATTGTTGACGCTAATACGAATTCATAAACATTTTCCTCTGTTGGCTTTGATTAGTCTCCTTAACACGGCACCTAGAATGTTATATCCAACCAAATACTGCATTCATTTGCCTTTTGATACAATAGGGAGCTCAAAATAAAAATCTGTTAAAAAAAATACATGGACGGTTTAGGTTTTAATGTGACAAACGGCAACAGCTTCTCACCGTAGCTCATCATCATGCGCGTCACTTCCTTCCCGATGCCTCTTCCTCTGAAACTGGGCTCTGTTCAGGGAGGGAGGAACAAAATAATTTAAACATTTTTTTAAACTATTTTTTAGAACAAGGCTCTGAACAAAAAAGCAGAATGTGCATCACCTGCTATCATGATCTCCAGCTCTGCCAAGAATGGATCTGAGGGGTCGGTCAGGAAGATGTTGACATCTCCCACCATGCACTGCTCCTCATCGACACCTGGGTCCACCCAGCGCTGCTTGTCCAAGATAATAAATGTGCATTCTGCAAAGATACAGCTTGAAAATTAAAAAAAAAAAAAAGTGAAACATTTGTTAAACGTTGACAGATTGATAGTTATTGTTTGCGTTTGTGGCACCGTACTGTCACTGTCTTCCCTCCAGCTCTTCTGCATGTCGTACTCCTGCTGCAGGCTCAGCGGCTCTGAGGCAGTCAGCTGCTGCAGCTCAGGACATTTCATCCACTCATGATATCTGGGGAAAACAAGAGGATGTACCAGCGCTGATTATTGGCCAATGGTACATGATTAATAGCAATAATCTTTAAAAAAAAAAATAAAAAAAATACTCGTTACATTTATTACAGTTAAAATAAGTCATTTATGAAAACTACCAGTAGTGGGTTTGTAGAACAAGTAGGTTACTATTAAAACTTTATTTTCAAAGGTAAATTAAGACAAGTTGGAGTGCATTTTAAACACACTTTGATTTATGCAAGTGGTTCCGTTTCATTTTGAGTTGATCTTTGTCTCAAAGATCACTAACATTGGAACCAAATTAAATATATTTAGCTAGGAATAAAGATTCAAATTGGTTAAACGTATCGTTTCTACGGGGTAACCAAAGCAGTCCTGCACGGGCCAAAAATAACCCGCACCATAACAGCTGGTACTGACCTGGGGACATGCTCTTCATTATATGGGACCAGTAACACTCTGTGTCCCTCCAGTAATGTGTTTTCATTTATTTTCATGATGAACAGACCGCTACAGACCAACTCATAGCAGCTCAGGATGGCTTCCTTATTCCCCTGCCACGGTTCCTACTGCGACTGCGCACAGTGGACCAAGTAAGCGAGGCGCCGCCTGCTGGACAACAACAGTACGTTCATGTCTGAGTGCTCCCTTTTTATGTCTCCTATTTGCTCCTCTGTTAGTCACATGACAAGGAGAAGCATAGATTTATTAACATGCCAACAACAGTCTAATTTTAAACTTTAATTGTAGTTCAATTCACTTTATTTATTTAGTGCCAAATAAAAACAAAAGGCTTATTGTGCTCAGTTAAAATCCATTTAAGGATTAGTGTACAAGATTATTCTAAGTGCTTTACAGAAAAATGAAGAATAAGAGTTTACAAACAGGCATAAATTAAACAATATAAAACAAATGAAGTAGAAATAGTGGGAGTCACACTTAAAAATGCTTTATTTCCAAAGGGAAATTAAATACATAAATGCAAGAGGCATAAATACTTTTGCAAGGCCTGCAGACAATCAATTAAGGACTTTCTTTTCATCACCAACTCTAATTAATGTCAACTTTTGATGATATTATTGGCGTGTCTGAGACTGAAGGTCAAATGGAGGGACAAATGAGAGCAGTTAAACTACAGGCAATTTATCTAAAAAATAAACAAAGAAAAAAAAACAAAAAACAAACAAGAAACAGTCAAATCCTTAAACTTTTTCAGCCCAGTTGTTGACAGCTGTTATCCTCATACATTTAGATGCAAACCCTTGTCCAAGACACACGTGAATCAGTTGAATGGCTCGCTAACAAATTAAGCTTTCTGAAGATTGTGTTGAAAAAAACTCAATTACTCAAAGCTTTTCACCTCTTCAGTGGCACCTGGTGGTGAAAAGTATGAAGAGCAGCTTTAATTTACACCAAAAGCTCCAGACAACGTAGTCCGAACAATGATTCACTTGCTTTTGACGTGTTGAACCAAGTGTCAAACTACCAATACCATGATTCATCCACATGGACCTTGAAACCTCACTGAGTGGCCAACTAAATCAAGCTTTGACACAACACTTACAAAGCACTATGTTGCTTTTTGCGACACATACTGCAGAGCTTCATCTTTAAGGACACGTCACTAATAGTAGCTCTTGGAGACTGGACTTCAGATAAGAAACAAATATTTGAATTATTTTTTTTTTTCTACCCTTTAGTCTCTGAATGCTATGTTGGGATTTATATTGCCCGGCCCAGTCTATGCCACATTCTGACCGGCTCTTGTGCCTTGTTGATCATGTCCATCCAGTGCTGCAGCTGAAGACCTCTGGCGTACATGAAGGGACCCAACACCAGCACTCCCAGCAGGGCTGGAGGTTCTGAAAGCAACAACAGCCTATCTTTAACAAAGGTCTTACTTTAAAGCAGTCACGTGAGGTTCTGATAAAATGTCATAATCGGTTAATGCCTCTAGTACCAGAAGTAGATCGGTTTAGAATAAATGCCCATTATTTGAGCCTGGAAGCTAAAGCTAACAGCTAATCTGTGAGGGGGCAAGAACACACTGAGATCTCAAAAATGTCAGCGATTTACTTGTAATTTTTATCATTAGTTCAAAATTTAACATGACACACTTGTTTGTGTTGCCTACTCTTTCTAGAGAAGGGAGGCTTTGTGTTCTAACTCTTCTAAACTAGCAATAATGCTTAATCTCTTTCTGGTTGTCTTGAACTTTAACATTTACGGCAGCCTGTTAAGTCCGAAATGCATTTTTCTGAGCATTGTGGACTAATCTTAAGGAGAATTTGCAGACATTTATGATTTGGTCGTCTATGGTGAACGCTGAAGTATGCTGATGGTGGGCAGCTAAATTGTTTACTTAGCTCTTCTCATATTGACTGTCATAAAAATGTTCTTTTTAACCATGAATGCAGCTGATCTAGGAAGTTATGGTAGAAAGATGTATGTATTTTTGACTCATTAAAAAGTTTTTCACCTGAGCGGTTGTCATTTGGATGCTGCAGCTCAAATCTTAAACAGGCATCATCCAGGTGCTGCGGTCGGAGTTTAAAAGTCATCCTGTAGTTGAAGATGGGATCCTGTTCGCCTTTCACCACACAGCTACGCTTCGTCTTCACCATCTGAGTGTGCATCTGCAAGCTCACCTGGACACGCACACCTGCGGGAATGTAGACGCATGCTGTGGTGCACTGAGCAGGTAAAAGCCTTGATTTTATTTTATTAATGAAATTCTTCAAACCTGCATCTGTGAGCAGCTGAAGGCCTCGAGCTCCCAGAACCACCAACGAGAGCCGCTGCAGGGATGAACTGTAGCTAAGGGATATCTCCACATCGCCCAGCTCTGAACACTAGCGAAGTTTAGATGGCAGAACCATTCTGAGCATGTTGATCACCTCTTTGTGGATGTGTGTGAATGTGTTGGTGTTTACCTGCGTCTCCTCCTCAGGATCAAGGTCTCTCCACAGAACTCTGCCGGCCTGACCAAGCTCCCCTTCCAGGGGAAACAACACTCTGCCCACGGTGTGCCGTTTACCGTCTTTCTCCACACTCAGCACACACACACTCAGGGTGCTCCGCAACACACACACTGCTGATACCTGTAAGGCACACACACACACACACACACACACACTGAGCAGACATGACTTTTTAAACGATGAGTGTGTATTATTGCGCTTACATAGATTTGTAACACATATATCAAGTGTATATTTCTCCTACATTTGGTAATTATGGTTTACAGTTAATGAGAATTCAACATTCAGTTTCACAGAAAGTTTGAATATTCCTTCCTGGTAGATGGCTACTCCGACTTCGGACTTGATAAAACTCAGTGGACTAACACCAGCAGATTACTTGGCCTCCAAATCATCCATGACTGTGGAAACTTCACACTGAACTTCCAGTAACTTGGAACTTGCTCAAGCCTTATAAGCTTGTTACCATCTATCCATTCCAGGAACTGAAGAAGCCTTTTAGATGAGAGCAGAAATCTCTTCAAGAAACAATAGAAGATGTTCTGTTTAAGCACTTAAGATTATAAATGTCCCGGATGACTGAGAATCTACACTATTATGTTCGCCTGTGTACCGCAGACTCTTAAACCTTAATTCCTAAATTAAATCAAAAATTAACGTTTTGTTAAAAGAAGATTTTGAAGTATTGAGCATCAGTTTAGTCTCTCTTATCCTCAGCCTGAGCTTGACATAAGAAATGCTGTTGTTTCCCAAGTCTTAAATGTGACATGGGAAATAACATGTTTGTAAATCTCCCCCAAAAAACTCCTCAGTTAGATTTGTTTTACAATCCTTGTTTGGATGCAAATATCTATTTTTGGATTGCATTTTTTTCCTTCCACTTAACTTTCCATTAATACACCTGGATAAAGCTCTGTGTGAACAGATGCATTGTTTGATATTGATCCTTTATGGCTTACCGTCCTTGTGATGCAGTGTCTGCTGGTCAGCTGTTAAGTCTTCACTATGATTGTGACTCTGGGGTTTGGAATTTGTTTTAGCTTAGTCATTTCAGAGTTTAATGAGTTTAAAATGTATGTTTTAGCTTTTAAACTCAATTACTAAAGTAAATTAACTTTTCAAGAATGCTCATATGTATGTAGATGCTCCTATGAACTCAAAGTTGCAAATTCAACCACATGTCCTTGCCTGGAAAATCAAGCAGTCATTAAACTCTGGGTCAGGCCCCGTCCCCCGGGCCTTAGCCTGCCGGGGCCTCCGGTCGTCGGGAAGAAGCCGCAGCTCCACCAGCGTCATGTTGCTGTGGAAACGGGGAAGGAGGTTGCCGAGGCGGAGCAAGGAGACCACGAGCTGCTCGCTGCTGTGACGATACTCTACAGAGAAGCAGAGGCGAGTGGCCATGCCAAGAGGAGGAGCCGCCACCTCGTTCAGAGGGGTCATAGAGTACAGACCTGTCAGCACCGACCCCACTGGGTACCAGCCTGAAGAAAACCAGGGATGAAGAAAAATAAATCAGAATGCAAACAGTTTTCGGATACTACCAACTCTTTGCTAGCCTGATCTACTGGAGAATTTCTCTGTTGTTCACTGTAGAGGCAAAAATACCAATCAAGAAAATTCAGAAACAAGAATTACTAATTAAATTGCTGGAAATTTAAAACCTAACATTAACATAAACACATCATACTTCACATCTTAATTATTCACTGCATTGGGCTAAGTTGCATCAGTAATAGTTACTGGAAACATATTATAGTTATTATGTCAACTAGAAAGTAAATAATGAAGGTTTTATTTTTAAATGTAAGATTTAAAAGTCCAGATTGCAGATTTCAAATTAAAAGCATTTCTTTAATGCAATAACTGCAGCACTTATGACCTACTTCCCACTGACAGTGACCCACGGTGAGCCAGAATGTCTCGCTGAGCATCCACCTTCATCGCTCCCTCCTTTTCTTTCTCCTGGCTCCCATCATCTCTCAGAACAGCAGTATTTTGTGGAACACAGCGAGGAGGTAAAGAGAAAGGGATTTCACCATGCCTTCCATAAACAACAACAACAACAAAACAAGCATTTAGGTCCTCTGGTTTGGCATTTTTCCGGCGCTGCTCTCAATACATCCACTAATATTTGCTACTGGTGCTTGCCTGGCACAAAAGCCTTGAGACACAGGGATCACCGGAGCAGAGTGGGCCAGTACCAATGGCACCGTGCTGATCAGCTCCTGATACTGACCCTGCTTGTTCTTCTTCCTCCTCAGGCAGCACAGTATCAGAATCAGCAGCAGCAGCACTAGCAACAGCAGGCCAACGGACAGACAAACAGCAAGCAGCAGCGCCTGGTCTGAACAATCAAACACCCAAACTTATTCTCTACAGGACTCACTTCTGTGATAAATGAATCTTTAAAGCATTTTTAATCTCACCAGTCATGATAAATGTTCTTCTCGTCAGCTTTAATGGCCATCCAAACATGAAGCAGCAACTTAGCGTTCTACCTGAACTGTAAGTGACAATGAAGAGCAGTGAGGCTTGGACGCAGCTGGCCGTTTCTCACCATGTTACGCTGTTATCTAAAAGGCTGGAATAACAGGCCTCTGGGCAGTATTTCTGCCCTGAGGCCTGGGCCTTTTGTTGACTTTGGAATTAAATGCTAGACATTATTTATAGTAACATTAAACATGTTCAATTAAACACTGCATTTTGTGTTAATTTGTGTTGTCTTTGACTGATACTTACATTGGCTAACGTGAGAAACATGCAAAAAAAAAAAAAAAAAAAATTGTGAAAGGGTAAAAACTTTACCACACCATGGTATTTGTATATACAAAACATAATTTAATTAAAAATGTATTTATTTATGTAGTGTCAACTAAAAGAAATGTATTCTCAAAAAATATTCACTAAATTAATCAATCTAATCATACAGAGAGAAAAATTTTAATTTAATAAGTTATAGTCTAATATAATTCTATTACAGTGCAGACAAATGTAGTTCATAATACCAGTTAGTAGATTTCTAAGGAATCTCAATCACTGACTTTTGCATTAGCTACTGTTGAGCAAGTATATGGTGACAGAGGAAAGGAACAACTCCCTTTTAACCTCCAGCAAAACCAGAACCAGGTTCAGTAGAGGCAGCCATGTTTTGAAACAGGACGACCTGCTCCCTTTTAGAAACAAAGAAAACCTTAAATCTTTCACTCAACAAGTTCTGTTGGAGGTAACTTCAAACTAAGATGGTAAGTAAATGCTGTTGTATGCTACTTGTTACTAGCCAAATAGTTTTTTATTTGTGCTTTGTGTATAAATTTAGCATAATAAAGTACTAAATTAACACAGTCACTATTTTTATTTGACCCAAATACAGATTTAATGTAACGATCAGTAAGCTCAGTTCAGACAGGGATGCCTTTAACACTCAACCATAATTATGCGTAATGACAGTCCTGACAGATGACCTTATCCTTAATTTGAATCAAAGTGCTTATAAACCACCCGCTGTTCGCTTCCACACACAAAGACCGGATTGGACAGTAGCTAATAAGATGACTGGTAATCCTCAGGGCTAAAGGTATAGAGTAATGGCTCTTTCTTTGTCTCTCACACAAACACACACACACAAATGCACCGAACAATGCACCTTTAAAAAGAAAAAAGAAAAAACAGTTGCACCTTCGTCGACATCACATGTGGCCCAGCAGAGGTCACGGAAGAGGATCAACCTTAAGCAGGGTCACAGAGAAGGAAACCCGGCCGTGAGGCATTTTATGTGGTTGACATCGACAGAGGGAAGCCATTTAAGAAGGAAGTGAGGAAGAGTGGAAGACATGAGGGGAGGAAGGAGAGGCACCAATTAGAGCTACCTGCACTGTGGCCGGGCATAGGGCAAAACAGGACACAACTTGTGAACTTTCAGGTAAGAGGTTAATTTTCATTGTCAAACATTATTCTGTGGTTGCATGTGTGTATGAAAATACACTTTGATTTGATTATTTGTGTTTACAATCTGTGCAGATCAGCTGCTATTGAGAATTTCTATGGTGTGAATTCATTATTGTACTTTTAATGAAATGCTAGATTTCCTGTATTTCATTCTTTTGCAAATAGAATCTGCTGACCCCTATCTGTACTGCTAGGAGAAATCAAATAATAACCATATTGTCCCGAAGGCTTCATGTTAACATATCTCCATTTGACTTGATATCATTTTATCTGTTTTCTGGTGGCAAAATGCGCATTTAAATCCGTCTGTATTAATCTTGATTTTGTCTCAATAATCGAATAATCTGGGCTGTGTAATCTCATTTAGTTAATCTGGATTTTGTGTGTTTGTGTATGTGTGTTTGAATGCTCTCATTCAAATCCCTGAGAAATGTGTCATCCCAAAATTATTTGGAAATCACTTTGAAAGTGATCCATGCTCAAATTTTAGAGCAGTGTGCATGTGGGTGACGTGAGACATGTCGCCTGTTGCAAGGGACCTGCAGAGAATTAAGATCTGATCCTGCTGCCTCTATTGGCTTTACGGGGCTTTGAACTGGGTGACAAAGAGAGTTAGCACCAAGCTAATGAGCACAGCAGAGGTTAGCAGTTGAGGAGATAGCCAAGATGGCTAAGAAGAAACTGGTATTAAACCAGAGTTACAAATCTGGTTTGCTTTCTCTACAAGTTGATAAAAATTCTCCGGGCTTAAGGCTAGCCCCTGAGCCTCTGAATATTTTAGAATATTTTTACACCTGATAATTTGATCTGGTGTAAAACTAACACATCAGTTCAGCAAAAGAACATTATGGCAGTCAAACAAGGAGGTGGTAGTGTGATGATTTGGTGCTGTTTGCTGCTTCAGGACCTGGACATTCTGATGTAGTTGATAAAACACTGATACAAATCACACCAGCAAATTTACCTCTGAAACGGTAAATGAAACAGAATAATCATTTCATAGTGGCATGGTCAATGTTTGGAATTTTACTCCTATTGATTCTAATTTGTTTGAGGATTGGAAACATTTAACTGTGCCAAAATAGCAAGAGGGATTTCTTAGTTCCATACTTTGAAGAGTTGATTATTTAAATGTTATATGTGTTGGTCCTTACAGGTCTGGGCTGTTGCCATGGCGAGGTCTGGTCGCCCTGTATCTGAGAGCTACCAGTCTGCCTGCTGTTCGGTTGGACAGTCACTGTCCTCGTCCAGTGAAGTTGGCATTTTGGAGGACGAAGACGACCGGACTCCTATTTTCTCCCTTTCTAAAAGCTCAGTAGATGTTGTCGCAGCAACAGGCCCTCCTCACAAGCGAGACCTAGCCTGGATGCGACTGGATCTGAAGCGCAGCTCCAGCACCAACACACACTCTGATCAGAATCAAGTGACGCTACAACAGCTGCACCATCACAAGTGGCACCACAACAGCCACCAGTTTTCAGTCACAACTCAGAATGAGGACTTGCACAGCCCTCCACCTCTCAGTGAGCGCTGGATTTCCAACATGCATCGCTGGAGTGGCTGCAGCAGCAGCACGCACAGCCGCAGCAGCACTCCGGACACGATTGTAGGGAAGGAAGGGTCCTCCCGCTCCTGTTGTCTCAACCAGGAAGCAACCGGCTGCTTCACCCCAGATTCTCCAATGTCTAGAGTAACCTCTCCTCCAACCACACCCTCACCATTGATTTCCCCCTTCCACACACCTACTTTACCACCTCAAGATCATTTAGCTTCTTCACCACTAACACCAAACACACACCAGGAGTCTGAGTACTCACCTCGCCCTCGGATAACCTGTAGAGACGACAGCACTTCCCCCGAGAAACTTTTATTTCAGTTTCCTTCCCCAGTCCAATCGCATGCAAGCTTAACAGATGAAGGACAGTGTGAAAATTCTGCATGCCTTGTTAATGATGAGGGTAAAGAGTCACCCAGCCCCACAAACACCCAAGTAATGGAAGATAAAGGAGAGGAAAGTCCACTGCCAGCTGGTTGTAAGCCGGAGCCAAGTCCTTCTGCAGAAAAAACTGATTTCAAAGCCAAACTCTCAGGTTGCCATTATCTTCTGTCATTGGAGCAAAGTTGCCAGATGGGCAAAAGTTGGAGAACACCACTTGTTTCTTCCTTGAGTGACTCACGGTTGGGTGACCTCATGATGCACTTGGAGGCTACCGCCAATAATCTAAAGTCAGAGCTGCTTAGGGAGGAAGGAACGATGACCTCACAGCTGGAAATGATGGATGCTGCGGTGCAGACAGGCTCCCCTTTGGGCTCCTGCAGCGACTTTCAGAAGAGCATGTCCAACTCCAACAGTGGCTCGCACTCGCTCTTGGGCTCTCCACCCGGATCCAGACTAAACCTGAAGGCGTCTGTGGGATCCCACTCCAACCTGGTTTCGGCGTCTTCAAGCATGTTCCCAGTGAGCAGCGGTGAGGAGGAGGAGGAAAAGCAACAAAACACCACAGAATGGGATGATACTGCCACGTCTGCACGGTATCTGGAGAGAAAAAGATCATGTCTGAAGGCCCAGTCTGAAGACTGTGATGAGCTTGGCAGAAGGGGCAGCATGAAGCAGGTGTTATGGGATGAGGATGGACTGACGTGGGACATTCATGGAGCATCCTTGGACCCAGAGGAGCTCAGCACCGCCATACAGAAACATCTGGACCTCAAGAATAGCCCCCAACCACAGACACGCTCCTCTAAGAAGAAGAAAGCACCAATGCCTCCACTCATATCAAACATGGTAACAACAATGGCCCCTGACACAAGCCCACCAGCAATGAGCATTAAGTGCATGGTGGAGGGTGAGAGTCAGGAGACCCTGGAGACTGAAGCAGTGAGCGAGGTGCAGCCAGAAACAGGGGGCAGAAAGCAGGAAAAGGAGGAGGCTAACTGTAGAAGAAGCAGAGAAGAGCAAGGCAAAATACAGGAAATAGAAGAGGAGGAAGGTGGAGAGAAGACAGCCAATAGCGTAAAGTCACCAACACAGGGGAGTGGACACAGCAAGAAAAAAATAGTGATCAGATCCCTGAGGAGGCCTGGATGGTGCGGAGGATCCAAAAAGACGGATGACTGAGACTCTATGACTCTTGCATAGCATTAAAACTGAGTTTTGAAGAGACATGTTCAATCAGGATGGGGCCAAAGCCTTCCCACAGCATACATTCATTCATTTCCTTTGATTTTGGTAGCATCTGCCACTGGAGTCAAGTTGTCCTGATTCAACATTTAGAGTCGAAATGAAGACTTTTCAGAATAGATGTTCACTGAGGTTTTATGCTTTTCCCTTTCAACTGTGTAAAGCCCTTTAGCTCAAGATAGCTGTATACAATTGTATTTCTGTAATTGAAAATATATGTAAAATCAAAAGTGTGACAAAAACATCAAGTGCTAATATGTTAGAAACCTCAAACAGCTGAAGCCAATTATTGTGACTGAACATACAGGAAGATGGACTGGTGAGAGCTTATTTATTTAACATGATCTACAAACATCAGCAGATCTTTTGTACTGAAGGAGGAGAAAACAATTGCAGTAAAGGAAAATTATTTTTTATGTGGCAAAATTTATCCTCACAAACAACAGCAGTGGTGGACTGTTAATCCTGGGTAAAAACTAATACTTCAAACACTACTGATCCAGGTTATATGTCATCATCTATATATGGTATTCACTATTTTTAAGGGAGAGAAGGGTACGACAATTATTTAAAGACAATAAAAAAGCCAATTAGGATTTACTTATCATCCATACTTTCAGTATTTATATGTTTAATGTTTTTAAAATAGGATAAGATTTGCCGTGTTATCACTTTCAATCGATGAAGTAACTACAGTAGAAGTCTACATGTATTTTTTTAGATACGTATAAACTTAATTTCCTGTCATTCTTATTAAAGTCTGGTCATTAAAATATTTTTTTAAGCAGTAGCAATACCTGTTGTTTTGTTGTCTCTGTGTTTGTGGTTTTTTGATATTTTAAATAACAGGACAGAATAATAATAAAACAAAGCAGAACTTTATTCAAAGCTGTGATTTTATTATATTTCAGGGACGTATCGCTGCATTCTGTTTGTAGAAAGAAGAATTTCCAAGTTTCAAGTCGGAATATTTGGACAAGTTTTGAAGTTTGAATTGTAACTTAGAAATTTGGAGAAAACAACATGATCTGTGCCAGGAAACTACTCATTTTAAGAGTTTAAAGCTCAGTTTAGAAGAGTGAACAAACCATGCCAGAAACTTTTTGATACCTGCAAAAGATATGAAATTTAACTCATTATTAGTAGGGTTGTGTGAATATATATATTTTTTAACCTGGTATTGGTATAGGCAAGTGAAAACTACATAAACTATGAATTGGAAAATAGTCGCAAAATTAAGACCCCTATTTCTAATCATTATATCCTCTATAAATTGTATATTTGATACTTGTTTCTGGGCTTTAAAGCTAGATTATCCGTATCGTGCTTGTTTTTCTGCCTGTGCCACACATTCACCCGGTAAACACATACACACAAAGTAGAGTTGTACGCAAACTTGGTGAACCCCAGTGGTGATATCTGACCATTCAAGCTCTGTCATTCAGATGAGCGGGCACATTCTCTGTTATTCACTGCAGCAAGTAAAGCTCTGCTCACCAGGGGCTTCTACTGTTGTCATATTTTTACAGATGTATGTTTGTGTGTCGATATTTTGTAAAGTTGAGCTGTTTACTCGGCATATGTCAACTATAATGCTATTAAAATGAATGTAAATTAGTAATGTCAAGAAGCAAGCCGACATGTACTGTCTGAAGTCTCCCAATGACCATTTGGATGATACAGAGGAGGTCATGTGGTCAGGTGAGACCAAAATAAAACTTTTCAGTATAAACTCCACTTGCCGTGTTTGCAGGAAGAAGGCAGATGAACAGTGAAGCGTGGGGATTGAGTATTATGCTCTGGTAGCTTTTCTGAAAGTTCCCAATTGAAAAGGTATATTAAAAAAAAAACTTTAAACCATCTAAATATCACAAAAGATATGGAGGACGTAATTGGCCAAGGCCAAAACGAAACTTTCTGATCTGAAGGTAAACTGCTTGGTGTTCTCACTAGCTACACAGAGAAACATGGCGGCGGCAGCATCATACTGACAGAAAGCTTTTTGTTTTTTGGCCAGGGAGAGGAAAGGTGGTCAAAGTTGAAGGGAAATTGGGAAAACAACATAAGATTACGAACGCTTTTAATGGTAAAGAAAGAGTACCATTAAAAGCAACACCTTTAGTGACATCACGTAGGAGAAAATCCAGCAGTTTCAATGAACGACAGCACACACAATTAAGTGCAGCAACAGCTCCTTCAATAGTATTGTCCAAGAGATGGGATCAAATAGAGAAAGACAAAGACAGATGCCTCATCTACAGGGAGAGGGCATAAACTCATTGGCCCTCCAGGAAGGCCAGACCACAGGTAGCTGCTGCTGTTGACATTTGGTGCTGTAATGTGACGAAATTTAGAAAGAAACTGGACTGGAGTTTTTGTGCTGCACTTGTCCTGCATCGAACATGACAAAAGTTACATTCAGGCCACTGTGTCACTCCAGTCAGTCACGTGAAAAAATACACTTGTTTGTGTACAATACCGTGATGTCTTTGTCTTGCACGCATGTCCGTGTGCTGGGAGAATTCTCTATATGGATGTGAAAGTGCTGATGGGCCTCCCCTGAAAAAAAAAAAATCCCCTTTTTCTCAGCTGCAGAAAGCTCAAAGCTACAGGAGAACTATCCAGCGCTCTGCTTTTGTTGTGACACTAACTCATTGTCGCTGGAGGATTGCTGTTGTGCTTGTGTGTGTGTGAACTGTACCTGTTTGCGTACATTTGGTATAAATAGTGCCCGTTTGTGGCCCGGCCGGTGATTCTGTGGGAGACGATGGCTACACCGGGACCTCCTCTGCTCTGGTTTCTGTCCATTTTGCTGCTGCTTTTGAGCAAGGCATCCTTGCCTGCGGCTGCATACACGCTCATCCCAGCACAACAGCCACAACACAAAGTCCTCCAGCTGGGTGAGAACTAATAAACTCCACCAACACCACAACAAGTCTTGTATTACTCATGCAGTAACTCTGTGGTGTATGAATGTGTTGGTTCTGTCCTCGTAGACTGGCCACAGGATTGCGGCATGCCCCACTTCAAGCCAAACATGATTGAGAGGATTGTCTCTGGAAATGAGGCCAGACCTCACTCCTGGCCCTGGCAGGTCTCTCTGCAGGTAAAATACACCGACAGGATTCTCTATTTTAGGAAAACGTCATAGTTTCTGCTTATTTACAGTGTTAATTAACTCTTCCCAAGACAATTTCATCCAGTATTTTTTATCGAATCAGATCAGTACTTTGCAATGAATTAAAGTTAATTTATTTCAGAAATAAAATTGCTATTAACATTTCTGTTAATAGCAATTTAACAGAAAATGTAAGGCTATGGCCTTACACAACCCGTGACAGTAGTTCAGCAGACAGTGACTGACACCCAGCAAAGGAAGGATAAGTTTTAAAATGTGCTCGTTAAAGAAGCTGTCTATTCAGAGTAAACAAGCAAAAAGAGCTACTCGATGGTTCAAAACCCTCTTTTCAGGTGAAATTTAATTTGACACTTTGTTTAGAAATCAAGGTTTTGTTAAGTAGCTAAAAATTGTGTAGAATGTAAATAAAATCTAAATAATTGCAGAGTTAAATGCCCTACAAAATGTACAACTAGGGAAAAACATGAGAAAATCCTAGAGACAGAAATAAGCTATTTATAAACGTTAAGGCATTTAACGTTTATAAAGCTTAGTCAATTTAAAAAATATACTTGAATCATATCAGAAATAACATATAGAATGACATTTTAATTTTGTATAAAATCTAACATAGTTAAACAAGCATTAAGATCAAACTAAAACTGCATAACAAGCAAACAAATAACTGCTAAACTTAATTTAAATTTGGTCAATTTAATTAGAGTTGCATTAAATTAAATCCAAGTCAGACACATTTATATCTGACTTTAAAAGCTGTTAATGTACAACCTAAAAATTTCAGAAGTTAATTATTGACTTTTACTGCTCCCCTTTTCAGCATGGCTTACACTCAAAAGACAAAAATAGATATATTTACTAAAAATTTGATTGCACTGTTTGGTTGTCTGTCACAGGTTCGACCCAGAGGAAGTAAACACTACATTCATGTCTGTGGAGGAACTCTCATCCATAAGAACTGGGTGCTAACTGCAGCTCACTGCTTCCAGAAGTAAGAAACACTCCATAAATCTCACACCTTAAAGAAACTGAAAGATTGTATGGATTAAATACATCTGATAAAAAAAAAAATAAATAAAAAAAAGTAAAAAATCTGTGCATTTTTTATGTTTGTCAAACACTCTCAGGGGAAAAGCAGAGGATCCTGGGAGCTGGAGGATTGTCCTTGGGAAGCACCAGCTGAAACGCTCAGAGTCTGCAGAGAGGATTTTCCCCATCAAGAGGATCTACCGGCACGAGAACTTCCGCTATCCTGCTCACAGCGAGCTGGACTACGACATCGCGCTGGTGAAGGCCGGCACGGACATCCTGCCTTCAAACTTCATCCGCTATGCCTGCCTGCCGCGCAAGCAGAGCCCCCTCAAACCGGGGCACTACTGCTGGGTGACGGGCTGGGGAGACACCAGAGGTGAGTCAAGGATGAGGGACTCAGACACTGAGGAAAAGTAGGGCACTAACAATAGTAACACTAAAACAGGCAAATTGGATATTGCCGTTTAACATTACCAGGGATGAACGATATATCGACATTAATATCAGTGTTAGTCATTTTTTAACATATCGGTATCGGCCGAAGTTATAAGTGATTCCATCTCGTTAACGTTTGTATGTGCGTCTCAGGAGGAGAAGGGATTCAGTCATACGATAGTGACGCAGCACATTTAACTGCAGCAGAGAAGCGATGTGGTGGTTTCATTCTTTTTAAACAGTGTTAAAAGAGCAGAGAAATATATACAATATTGGTCATCAGTCATAACAGCAATATTCGTATCCGGTATCAATATTGGCCAAAAAAAGCTAACATCGGTGCATCCCTAAATTTTACAGTGATGAAATTCCAACTAATCTACATTTTTTGCAGTTTATTATCTCTTTGGCATCATCCCAAAGCCCCCACCTCTCTACTGAAGATTGAGTCACTAAAATCCTTTTTGTTTGTGCATTAGGAGTGATATGTCCATCCAGTTTGCAAATTATCCTGCTGACATTCAGAGCACGGATTTGAATGTCTGAGACCTTGATTGTTGGCTGGATAATTGTCAAGTTGGCAGTCTTCCCAGGATGACTTTTTCCCTATTAAAAAATCCCTTTCTTAACAGCCTCCTTGTAGCAGTTTCTTACAAGATGAACCACGTCTAATCATAAAATTTACCCGACTCCGAGCGTGTGAATGTATAGGAGTTTCACTCTGAAGTGAATTACTGACAAAGTTTGTAGATTTTATTGCTGTAATAAAAATTTTACTCACTCTATAAACACATTTCAGGTGGGAAGGAGAACGTCTCCCTGGCAGAAGCGCTGAATCAAGCCCGTCTGCCCATCATCGACTTCAAAACTTGTCGGCAGAAGAAGTTCTGGGGCGACCGTGTCCGGGACTCCATGATCTGTGCCGGGTTCAGGGACACCGAGGGCCCACCTGCAGCGTGTCAGGTAAGGACTCCCCATCGTTTACAGGAACTTTGTGTCTGTCGGATGACGTTTTTTCATGGCTTTCTTCCTTTCAGGGCGACTCTGGTGGTCCTCTGCTGTGCCAGCTTGGTCGTGATCGCTGGGAGGTGCACGGCGTGGTGAGCTTTGGCCCCATCGGCTGCACCGTGGAAAACAAACCCAGCGTCTTCACCCGCACCACCGCCTACATCCCCTGGATAGAGGCGACCCGCATCAGGGACTTCTTCCTGCACTGAGAGGGCCCTGCTGACTCAGCAAACCTAACCTCAGCTCCCTTATATCTTTCCTTTTTCCACCAAGCAAACACTTCCCAATGTAAATATGAACTCTAAACGTGCAGCTAGTTTCCATTTGTATACATCGGCATTTACAAGTTACTTTCTGCAATAAACGTGGTACAAAGTGAACATTTCCGTTTCATTTTATTTCACTTTATCAAACAGCGTACTTGATGGAGAAACATGAAAAGTAAGAAGTTCCGGTACAGCTTTACAGTGACTTCCTCTCTCACAGAGCAGAAACCACTAACATACGTTTTAATAAATACAAGTCATCAGACCATCAGGATTTGTTCCATTTTTACAGGTGGCGAGTCTTTCAGTCTGAAAACACCTCATCTGGACCACACGCTGGGTGCTGTCCTATAAATTGGCTCATTTAACCTAAATGTCTCTCAGCATAGCATCACTGGAGACGGACGACTCATTCATAAACAATAAAACTAAGTGTCAGGATTTCATACCACATCCTCACTGATCGGGACTAACACAAATGATCTGGATTTCCAGAGGAATTAACTTTTCTCTCAATTCCCAGAATGCTTCAGGGCGAGTGACAGAGTTGGGAAAAGAACACCGAATTTAACTCAAACCTAGCAGTTTGTGGTTAAAGGCTGTGTCCTCCAGATACTTGGACCTAATGACGAAGTAGCTACAGCGCGGAAGAGGCTAGTAGAGCCGGGACGAGGGCGAGGAGCCGGTGAGATGATCCCAGTTGTTGTAAAGAGCGTAGGCACCTGATGCGGCTAAACCAACCAGACCTCCACGGGCCGCGCTCTTTAATCCCCCTGAGAGAAAAAATAAATGGAATCATCATCATCATCTCTAAAAACGATCATTAAACATAATATTAGGTGTTCGGTGAATAAGACCTAACCTCAGGATGGGAACTCAAAGAAATCTGCTCAGTTTGAGCTTTAGAGGCTTTCTAAAGATCATCTTAGAATCTGCATAATTATTACTCTGTCAACTGTTTGTTACAACATGCCCAACCTATTATTTTCGTCGTATATATAAATTTACTATCTTCTTGTTACCTACCACAGCTTTCCATTGAAATAGTGAACAACAAATTCATCTTTTACATGAGATGTCAGAAAAGAGCACTGTTTGAGAGCATTTACTAAGCAGGGAGAAAACACCTCAAGGAATACATTTTTAATATAAAACAAATATTTTTATATTCATAATTAGCAGCTCAACGATTCCATTAAAATATAAACTAAAAAGTTGCTAATTTCTCTTCAAAATAGGAAAAACATGTGCATTTCCCTGCATAGCTCCTCCTTCCTGTTACCCTGAGATGTAAATATGATAGGATCCAGAGGCTAATTTCTCTTGGACAATTCAAAAGGAGAAAGACAAGAGAGCATATTCTGTTTCAAAATTACTGGTATCTGTACATGATGTCTCTGTAAAACTCAAGTATCAGTTCTATCATAATTAGGAAAGCTTAATTTGTTTTAATGTTGAAATTAAATAAATAGTAAGTTGACAAAAACTGCATAAAATCAGGCAAGTTTGCACCCAAAAAATTTACAAATAAACTCCAAACTCCTTCATTTAGCTCCACTTTTAATCAAGAAAAGCAGCATAAACGCTTTTTCAGGTTTCCAATTAAAAAAACATTGCATTTTATTTTTATTTTGAGAATAATTATATGTTTATAATGTAGATTACGTTGATGAAAAATGGTTTTTAAAAAAAAAGCATAAAATTATAAACACAATGACCTTTGAATCAAGCAGAGATACCTACCGCTGGATTTGAACAGCATCCCTGTTAACGTGCCAGCAGCCACTGTGTTAATGTCATCTTCTGCCCCTCTGGCTTTCTCTATCGCCACACCAAAAGCACTATACAACAGAGCTGCAAGGATATTAAAAAAAAAGCCCCAGAGTAAAAAAGACAAGACTTTGCAAGGGCGATTTAAAAAAACCTTAAAACGTTTGGTTTGGTGACAGTTAGGTTTTCATTCTAATCTTACCGACAGAACCTAGAGAGTTGGCCCACGAAGCCCCCTGCTTGGTCACCATGTTCAGAATTCTGGTGAAGAAAAAGTAAAAACATTTAGAGGGGAAATGACTTAAGAGGAAATAAACATACATTACTTTGCAACAGTTTTCACACCCTTTAAATTTTTCAGCATTTCATCAAGTTACAAGCACAAACTATGGTGTATTTTACAGGTATTTTATGTTATAGACCAACACAGTGCATGGTTTCGCAACCATGAAATGGAAGCGAAAGGACACATAAAAACAGAAAAATCCGAATAGTTTGGCATACACGTGTAATCATCCCAATTTTCTTCAGAAGTAACCTTACGCATTTCATCTGCCAGCCACAATTCATATAGGAGAATCTGTCCAGGGACAGCCGTTACTTGTGAACAAGTCTCATTTTATGGAATACTTTTGCAAGGCAGCATATTCGATATAGAGTGGACTGTGTCCATGCTTACTGTACGTTGCGAGGTTTGGACCATGCCATGTCTCTCGTCTCCTTCAAGCCCATCCTCAGACCATTTAAAGCTCCCAGTGTGGCTCCTGTGTTAGAGTGAGGCAAGACATTAACTCCAGAGTGAGTGCTCTGAAACACAAATTTTGAGTATAATATTGTCGGCACTGTAAGTATTACTCCTACTGAACCTGGAAAGACATTTACAGACTTCAGCAGCAATTTGTTCCCATTTGAACAGATAAGGTTTACAGACGAACAGCAGTGGATTGTCAGGATGAAAGTGAAGGCAACCGAGCCTTGTTAGGATCCGACTTTATTTAGACTCAACTTTGATATGAATGTAAAACTGCAATTAGCAATTAAATGTACAACACAGACAGGATTAAACAATAAATAGCTGCACTATAACAACAGTATAGAAACACCTTTCATTAGATACTTTCAGACATTTGTGTTTTAAAACTTTTAAAACACAATTGTCCTAAATTATTCCTTGGCAGAACATGTCTGTAAATTGGAGGATTTACCCACAATTTTATTTGAAAAATAATGTAACCACGTAAACATTTCTGATTTAAACGCTGTTAATATTTTTAACATAAGAATTAGCAATTAAGAAATTTTTTGTGATTTTAAGGGACATAAATTCAACCAAGAATTTCAACCCAGAACAGTTGTCTTAATTTTTAGCCTACTTTGTTGATCTTTAAATCAGTCACTTGACTGATGTTTTTTTTTTGTTTGTTTGTTTTGTTTTGCTAAGAAACCCATTACAAGCTCCTCTCAAAAGCTGACAACTTGTTGTTACTCACCTGTCATACATGAGCCTCCAATGGTGAAGAAAGCCAGTTCAAATCTCCCTCTTGTCTTGTTGGCCCCTGTTGGTAAAATGAACTCATCTGTGTCCTGCAACACAACCATTTTAGATTAGCACAGACAGGAGGAAAATAAAACTCAACAGCTTTTCATGGTAATAGTGAGATGAAATCTACCTGAACAAGGTAACGAGGGTCGACGTTGAGGTAAGGTGAAAGAGGACTCATTCCTGTCACTGGAATACAGAAGCAATCCGAAGTTTAAAAACCATCTGCACCACCCAGCATGTGAGCAATGTGACAGCAGCTAACATTACAGTGTTGTTACAGCTAGCATCACAGGATACTTACGTGGGACACCGGCGAGCTCCGTGTTGGAGTATTCAGGAGCACCACCGCCACCAAAGATCCCTCCGAGCCCCCCTTTGAATCCTCCCGAGCCCTGAGAGTTGTTGTCCATGGCTGTAACCTTCTCTGGAGACTCAGACTAGAGCCTGTAAACTAAAAGAAGCTAGCTGAGCCGAGGCGGCTAACCTTAGCATGAGATGTCGTAACACAAAGTAAATGACGAAACCTCCTAAAAACGTGCCGCTGGATTTTTCCAACACCAGCAGAAAATATCCAATCCGAGAATATTCTGTATTCCAGTATAATCGTTTTTTACGAAATCAACGTTTACTACTAAGAAACTACTGAGATTCTCGAGTAATCATGTCCCTGACCTCCACCAGCACGCTCTGCCGTAAAGCGATCACCGGTAACAAACTGTTACGTCAACAACCAAGATGTTCAAACTTAAAATTAAAACTCCCATTCCCCAAAAAATATTTCACTACGTATAATGTAATGCCTAAATATTAAAAGTAGGAGTAAATTTAAAGCGTCAAATTTTTGTCCCCCCCCCCCTTCAATAAATTCATGAACAAATTTACGACAACTCAATGGCTCTTTGAAACGGAAGAGCAGATCTCGATGCCCTGTAAAAGTGATACGACAGCGCATCCGCCCTATTGCGAGTGGCAAAGCCATCTTGATACCTATATAGAGGGTATTCTGAATAAAACGAGCACTAAACTTTACGTTCTGCTAATATATTTATCACTCGTTTATACCTAAAATTATTTATGTTGATTTTGTAAGCAAATAAACAATTCCTCATATTCAAATTAAGAAAGAGCAACCACTATGAAACTCATTGTGCTTAAATTGTTACTCTGATTTTGCTATCGGAATATTACAAATAAATTTGTTTCACTCAGTTTGAGTAATCTTGATGAAAATATTTATTTAATTTTTTTGTTTTGCCAAGAGTGTTTTTCCGTGGATATGAAATATTAATATAATTGTTTCATTATTTTTGTTTATTTTATACAAAATTATCAAAGACTTGTCAAGTCATATTTAAAGCGTGTTGCGAATGGCAATTTTTCATAATAAGAAGTTTTGTCACAATGAAAAAAATAGAGGCCTAGACATAACTGTAAGTCATGATAATGCTAATTATTTTGATATATCTAAATAATAATTATAAAATTTTTCATAACTTTGATTTAGATGTCTATCACTTATGAGCTTCAATCTTATTTTTGAAAATGTAATGGAATTGGGTAAACATGAAATAGTCCTTTAATTTAAAAACAAGATACAATCTGATAATATTACAACTAAATTCTTATCTTGACATAATGGGCGTAAACCACATTTTTACTTGTTGGATGAAATAGCTGACATGCCGTCCTATAATTTTAACGTAGATTATTAAGACATGCTTTTTTCAAAAAGGACAACTATTCGTTTTAAATCCATCTGTACAGAAATTAAAACTTTAAGAACTCGACAGATCATCCAAAAGTCTGTGTAGGCATTTTCCTTAGGGGATACAGGTTTGTATTGCTTCGTGTTCTTTCTCCTACTTGTTTTAGCTCAAAGCAGCTGTAGTTCTTGACATGCTACACAGGGAAGCAGCAAAGAGCCAGCAGTCCAGATGAGACCAGAAACATTTGGTCAGACTTGTTTATCCTGGCCCTTCTCAGTCTCCTTTCTAATTAGACCTGATTTGATTAAGTGATTTAGTTTAATGGGGTCCAGAACATGCAGATACAAGGTAAGATAGCATGACATTGTGAGAAATTGAGGTAGAAATGCTCAATTGATTTAAAGACATCATCCATATAATTCATAGCACTCTCTATGATGTAACCCTCATTTAGAACATCCTTCTTGCATGTGCATATGTGAAGACGCAGGTTCACCGCAGCTCTGCCCAGGCGGACATCTGCTGCCGGTCAAAGGGACAGAGACTCTGAAGGAATGCAGTGTGTTGAATTTCACAAATAACAGAGCGTCTTATTTGGATGCGACCATTGTGTGTGTGTATTCAGAAGGGGCCAAACGAAGCGATGAAGTTTGCCATTGTCGCCCAGTGTGGGTGTTTTCAGACTCTCTGGCATGATGTGTGAGTTAGTGTTCTGTGTTACTGCCCAGTGTGCCCACTGTCTTTCCCACAATGCGCCATTCAGCTGTGGGCCTCTCTCTCTCCGCTCTCAGATGGAGCTAGCACACATTTTGTGCTTCTGGCTAATCATCATCACTGGGATGCAAACCACATTTTTACTTGTTGGATGAAATAGCTGTGATGTCATCTTTGTTATCTTTTTTCAGGAACTTTTCGTCCTTTCCCTCCTTGCTTCCTACTTTTTCTTTCTCTCTCTCCAGCTCTCCCTGTCTCTCTTTCATTCTGTCTCTCTGAGCTCCCAAACACAAAAGACAGAGAGGCCACGACAGGACCCCAGTGTAAGCCGGTTGACAAGGAGACAGTGTTGGGTCTTTAAACTGCCTCCGAGGGGTGTGTGGAGTTAGGGGGAGTTGGCCTTATTTACATGGGAAGAGGACAAGGGAGAGAAAGGGGAGAAAGACGGGTTTGAAATACAACTTTTGAGCTGCTTACAGGACTAAAATCAGTCCTCCTCCGCTCAGTCATCAAATATTTACCAGGCAGAAGAAATCTGGAGCTTTTCATTATGTGAATTCATACAGTGCTGTGAAAATATTGATACCCCTTACAGATTTCTCATTTTACTGTTTTGTTTTGTCAAAACCTAAATATATCCGTTCATCTAGTAACTTTCTATACCATACAAAGATAACCAGAGTCAAAATAAAACTGGGTTTTAAGTTGTGATTAATCACACTTTGTGATGTACAGTTTCAGTACAGTTTCACTCGTCACATCCAAGCCGATTAACTGTCTCATCAATTGACTGAAGAAATCACTTAAATCACTGACATAAACCTACTGCTGAGGAAATTAGTCCAGAAGCACATCAACGACTCATCCATGAGGTCATAGAAGAACCCAGGACAACATCTGAAGCACCACAAGCCTCCTTTACCTCAGTTAAGGTCAGAGTTTATGATTAAAAAAGCAGAAGCAGACTGGGCATAAAATGGCACCCACAGGAGAGCTTAAAGGTTAAAACCACCGCTAACCAAAAAAGAACACAGAGTTCTGGCCCACATTTGTCGAAAACATCCTCCCCAAAGCTCATGAAAATGTTGTGTGGACTGAAGAGACAGTTAAGTTGGAGCTATGTTTCATTATTATCACTAAGAACAGTCAAACATGGTGGTGGTCTGAAATTACTATGTTTGTAATTGATGTAACCATTGAATTCGGCTCTGTATCAGAAAACCCTTTGGGAGAGTGTCCAGACATCAGTTGGTGATCTTAACCTCAACAAAACACTAAGTGAAGATTTTGAAATGGCCTAGTCCAAGGGTGGGCCTAAATCCAATTGGAATGCTATGATATGACGCTAAACAGACCTGTCGCACAAGAAAACCCCAAATTAACTTTGCAAAAAATGATGTGGCTAAATTCCTTAAAATGTAAAAGGCTTATTACAAGTAATCCCACTTTACAAATGGAACAACTAGTTTTTTCTTTCAGGGGCAATCTTTAATAAATAGGATAGTTAGGAATGACTCTGTTTTGCCATTTGTGCTTGTATTATTTATTTTTTTGAATGGATGCATTTTGAGATATGTCAGCCTACTTCATGTTGTCAGGGTGTGTGCTGGTGATGAGGCTTTAGTGAAATTGAATTTAACTTTCTAAAGAAAATGTAAAAGACAGGTAAATGATTTAAAAATCACTGAGATTTTTTTTTTCTCCACTTAGGGCTCAGTTGAATAACTTTTTTTTTCTAAATAACGTTTACAAAATGCTTTTGGTATGTACTCTGGCTATTTTTTGTCTCACATCGGAACTGGATTTGGTACATTTAAGTTTGACAAACAAAACAGCCAAACTAGAAGAACTCTGTGGAGGGCACATGTTGAACCAACCTGTCTACCCCTTTCGCTCTCTTCTATTATTTGCCTCACGCAGACACTGACACACACATGCGCACAATCGCACTTCAATTGTGAGCTGTGGGAGCTGTGGGAACGCTGGGCCCCCGGTGCTGGCCGTGCTGAGAGCTGACTGCAGAATACATTACCAGCTGCTTTTAAGAGGGTCTCATTCCAAGAGAACGGGAGGATGAAAAACTGCACAAAATTGGAGAGAAAACAGGAAAAACAAAGACGAGAGCACATACACACACACATATCCATCCCAACACTCATGCAGATCCCACCCATTTTAATCCACCCCTACACCCCAACACACACAGTCACACTTTAATACCCCCACCCCTCTTCTCCTCTCTCGCTATCTCCACTCGTGCTTCTTCCTGTCCAGAGGATTGTCAGCAGCGGTCACATTATGTCCTTTCACTGTCCGTGATCAGGGGGTTGGGGTTGTAGCCACAGAGCAGGATCAACTCCAAACATGAAGTTCAATATCAGACCTCCCCTCTCCTTCTCCCCTCTCCCACTACCCAACTTTACAATGAAAGCAGGAAGGGCAGGGAGAGGACGAATGAGCCACCCACTGCTGCATTCACCACTGAAAACCCCCACGTGATTCTACTTTTTTTTTTTCCTTTTTTCTGCGTGTGAAACTTTTACATGAGATTGTAAAGGGAATTTTCGCTCTCAAACTCAAAAGCATAAGGATTGAACTGTACCAAAAATAAGGGATTTAAAGATAAGCTCAAGCAAATGTAAGTCACCAAGACATGTGTAGGGTGTTAAAGCTTAGTTTTTCCCGAGGCTTTAGGGACAGACTGTGATCCTGTCTAATATTTACTTTTGCAGATGTTCGAGGGCGAGCTTGCACAATCAATTTTCCTTCAATTCCCCGGTCAGCTCGGCCTTCAAACCTGCAGCTCCCCTCCCCTTCTTTTTTCTGTTAAACATGTGCATGCCTGTGAGAAACCGTGGTGAGCTGGGTGTTTTCTTCTCTCTTATTACCCACTTGGAGGGGTGTGTGTGTGTGATGGCCACTTGAATTGCACAGGAAGAAAAAAAAGAGAAAAGGAGAAGTGGGGAAAAAACACAGTTTGGCCTTTTCCCTGCATTTTGACTAAAGAGTCCACTTGGTGTTTTCTTTTTTTTTTAATCCTCTGTGAATCTAAAGAGTATTTGGCGATTAGTATGCAGAAAGGAAGCTGTTTTGCATAATTAAGTGCTACAGAGAAGGAGCAACAAAGTTTGTTAGTTTTACATCTAAGAGTTTAATACTTGAACAAATAGTTATTCCTCAGATAAAAGTTAAAAGATCATCATCCAGCACATGTTTTTTTTTTTTTTTACCGTCTTAGACATACTTTTTATTCTTTAAAAAGGAGGCAGAGACAGATACCATTAAAGTGGTTAATAATCACAGAAGTGGTAACAGTTAGTAACCTAAACTTGGCACCAAAGAGTAGATTAATGTTGTACTACACTGTTAATTGTCACACTCATTGTCGTATACAAAAAAAGGCACAAAGGGCAAGCAATGCTGATCTCAAGGGCTCAAAAAAGTTAAAACAGAGAACTCCAGTTTATCAGGAAATAAGCATTACTGATGGCACATGAAGGATAGTTCGACCTTAAACTGATTTCTTTATCCATAATAAGGCATAATTTCTCTTATCTGAAAATGTCATTTAATGTTGTTTTTTTTTCTGGCGTACAAAATAGAATATAAAAATACAATATCAACTTGGTACAGAAGATACGACTGCATGGTTTTCTTTCATTTGAAGGCATCACTTGGTTTGAATGTGTGAAAGTTAAACTGCTTTTGGACAAAAAACAGATACACACGCAAAACAAGAAGAAAAAATAACAAGCAACACAAAAACAAAGATAAATTTAACACTGTTCTTGTTTTAAAAATGCTTTTTAGTTGTCGCATCATTACTTTAGCTCATACTAATGACTGCAAACAAAAGTATTGGCACCCCTACTGAGAAACACATGTAAAATATCTTTAAAAAAAAAAAAAATTATTGCAGCAGCATTATCTCTTAATGGAAATTGAAGAAAGCTCCACTCTTTATCTAACGTTAACAAAAAAGGGGCCTCCATTTTTTTTTTGCAAATATAGTTTAGTTTCTAAATTGAAATGCTTAATTTATAACCCCATTTAATGTTCTAATAGAGTTTAAATCTGACATGACCCAGACATGACTTATTTCTCTTCAGAATGAGAGAGAAAAGAGAACATGCTGTTCAAATGAATCAGATGAGCCATTTTCCGGTTTACCAAGTCTCCATAAAAAAAGAAAAGATTAAAGTTGTGTGAGACTTTAAATGGAGCTGTGATCAGATAAGGTTTAACACAAACTTTAAGTAACAAGTTTGTTACTTAAAGAGCAAGGCATTGCAAAATTTTTTAAAATAAAGAATTCATAGACTGCCAGAAAACTAAATGTGGGTTATCGCTTAGTCTTTCTCAAGTATATGATCCAAACATATAGTCAGATCAACACACTGGACCATGGAAGCAAATAAAAAGTATTAAGAATGCAGTAAGGATGGATTACTTTTTCTCCCTCTTAAAAAATTTACTTAAATTAAATGATGAACAATCAAACATTTTCACTGTTATTATTATGCTGCAATATTGATAAATATATTCAAAAGGTTTGCATGCATTTTTGCAAAGGGTGCAAACAAATTTGTACGCTTCTGTATTTTGGCACAAAAAAAAGGAAACAATAAAAATGCAGATTCATATTCCCTACATTTGTAACTCACCAAAATGAACCCCAAATGATATAATTTGGGGTTGGGCACAGAGGTGCTATGGGGGGCCAAAAATGGCAAAATCAAATAGGTTGATAGAGAAGTGTGATAATTTCAATAAAATTGGAAATGATAATATGTAGTAAGTATATGAATGATTAAAATTATGTAAGTGTGTCAATCTAACTCAAAACTTAAAAATTAAAAAAATATAATTAAAATATGAATTCAAACTGGTATAATCAGATATAATTATTTTCATTATTCATTAAAGTATGTTATAATAGCCGTACTACATTTTAATCACCGAATAATTGCGGCTCAACAAGTAGCCACTAACATCAGATTGGCTAAACAGTAGCGTAACTCCAAATCGGTTGCCTTGTTTTTAGCTGTATTAGATTTTTATGGGTGAGGATGCCAGAGTAAAATTAATCATATATTTTGTCATTTGTGAATTTAAGATATAACAAATGAAAATTTTATAAATTTTTTTCCAATTCTTATTTTAATTCTATACTTTTTAAAGTTCCAGTATTTTATTACAGTTTATTTGCTGGATTTCAAATTTTATTGAAATAATCACATGTATGACTGGTTTTGTATATTTTCTTATCTATAATTATTTATTTATTTTTTGCATTATGACATTTTTGGCCCTCTGTACTGCATCAAGACGTTTCAATTCAAATAAAAGAACGGATTTATGTGTAACATTGTTCCTTCACTCTCAATAAATAAAGGCACTGTTGTTCGAGGTGGTACAATACTGTAGTGTGAAAAAAGGCGAAGGCATCATTGTGAAAGGGACTCGGACACAACTTTCCTTTTCTGTTTGTGGGTGTGGGTTTGTGTCTGTACCGCAGGAGCTGACATTTAGGAGATCATTTTTCCTTGCAGGGCACCTGTCACTTTATGGTGGAAAGGGTTCTGTGCTGGCATTTTCCTTTCCTGAATGATGGCTTTTTCGGTGTCAAGACAGATTTTTGTTTTGTTAACATATGCATGTTTTAACACCGTTTGTAAATGTTACATTGCAGTTAAAACTCGCTGAAAAGAAGTACTCACTAAGGGGAGAAATGCAATAAAATCTTAACACATGTCCCACAGTTTAGTGTGTATGGAGGGTTTTTTTGTGCTGATAAGTAACACCAGTATCAGTATAGTTGCCATGTTATTAATAGTCATTATTGCATGGCAGCACAGCAGGATAGGAATCAGTTTAGAAAGCCCTTCTCCAGTTTGGGGCCCACCCCCTTGTAAAGTCAAACAGCTGTCACAGATTGTAATTTTGATATTCAGAGAAGATTCTTAGATTGGCTTTGGGATTTTAGAAGGAAGGCACGTTTGGTAAAGTGATGGGAAGGGGCTGTGGGTTGGGGTCCTGAGGTTTATTCCCGGGATCGCTGTCATCTGGTTGGCTGGTTTAGATAGAGGCAGCAGCAGCAGCCGGCTTGTTCCCAATGTTCTGGTCTCTTGTTGGCTGAGCCGCGGGCCAATGAGCACGCCAGCGGGCAGAGATGGGTGGGTCATCAGTGGGCGGAAAGGTCAGAAGGTCAAGGGGCGGGGCAGAGGGGGTGGGGTCATGGGTTAGTTGCCGTGGCAGCTAGAGTTAGACGGACAGAGACGGACAGACGAGGAAAGGAAACAAAAAGGGCACATAAAAGGGGGGGACATAAAAAGAAAAAAAGATAGAAAAGAGATTAGTGTCAGCTAGTGGCGTCGGGATGACAACAAGGCAGATCTAGTGCGGTCCGCGCAGCGTGAGGGTCGTTACAAAACGCCTTCATGAGCACCGCAAAACCATTCACAAAGACTCGCATCAACCCTGGTGTGTTGACACAAGGAATGGCTGGTTAGAGATGCTCCCATGTGCTCATGGAGGCATCTGCAGGGTTTCCCCTCCTGCTGCCAGACTGCTGCTATAGTGACACTACTCATGCTAGCTGGGCTACGTCTAGCACAGACAGACAGTGAAACCATGGACAAGAGAGGGAGGCAGCATGGTTTCATGTGGGTGAGAGAGTGACCTTTATGTCCAAAGAAAAGTTCTCCAGGCCTTTCACTCACTGACAAGTAGAGCTATTGTTTAGAGCAGCAGGAGTAAGATCTGGATGATTAAGAGTTGTGATTAACTGATTATTGGTTTACAGGTCCATCTCAATAAATTAGAATATCAATGAAATGGTAGTTTATTTCAGTAATTTAGTTCAAAATAGGTTTAATACACAGAGAGAGAGATATTTCAAGCATTTGGTTAATTTTGATGATGATTATGGCTTACAGTTAATGAAAACCCAAAAGTTCATTTTCTCAGAATATTATATTGTCTAAATAATCATGGAGAAAGCTGCTGACTTGACAGTTGTCCAGCAGACAGTCACTGAAATCACAAAAACTCTATGAGTGTTGTTTCCAAGTGTACTGGTGGAAAGTTTAGTGGAAGGAAAAAGTATGGGGGAAAGAAAAATGCAGAAGCAATAGCGACAGCCTTTAGAAGATTGTGAACTGCAGTTGGAGTCTATGCTTCATGAACCGGCATTGCATTCCTAATGTTAAAACCACTCTTGCACCAAATAAAAAGCTTTAAATGAAAGTCAATTTTGTATTTCATTGGGAAATCCATTTCCCGAAGTCTGGAGGAAGAGTAGAAAGGCAAAGAATCCAAGCTGCATGAAGTCCAGTGCGACGTTCCCAAAGTCAGTGGGAAAATGTGAACAGTGGTCCATGCAAAAGGAGCCCCATATTGAGACACTGTATACTGCAGACTTTTCAGCAGACTAACATTTCTGTATTAAAAATCATCTTTTAATTGGTTTTATGCTATGTTTCCTTCTTTTCAGAGGGAGTGCATTTTTGGTTTTCGTTAGCTGTAAGCCATAATCATGCCAACACCTGAAATACATCACTCTGTATGTAATGAATCTATAAAAAATGTAGGTGTTTCAGTTTCTGAATTGAATTACTGAAATAAATCAAATTATCAGGGACACTCTACTATACTGAGGTGTACCTGTATTGACTATGAAGTATTAGAGCAGCACCTAGTGCAGTAAAGACAGTGATGAGAGGTTAACAGATGACTTTAGAAGGACTTGAGGAACAATTTAACAATAAACAGGCTAAACTACAAGAATTTCCAGGCTCTGGTTTGCTTTGGAGATTTGTTTCAATACTCATCTTTATTGCCTTTTAGTGTTTTTTTTTGTCCATCGTATACAATAGGAGCACCACTGCTCGCACACACACACACACACACATATATATATATATATATAAATATATATATATCGTAGCTAGCTAATCCATTTCTCCATTTCTATTGCATATAACAGTCTGGAGGCCTGCGAAATCAAGAAGGTCACCTCATCTTAAATACACAGAGAAAAACACTGCCTTCATTGCCACCTTCGCGGTGACTAAAACAGTAGTAGCTACACACTTTGAATACAGTTTACATGGAGACACTTCATCTATAAAAAGCATATCATAAAACAAAACAAAAAAAAATTTACAAACTAAAAAAAACTACAGGTATTTCCAGGCAATCTTGTTCCGTAAGCTTCATATAAGCACTTAAATCCTTAAAATCCCTATATACAAATTTATTTTGCAGCTAAATACATGGTAACAGCACCACTCTGGCTAGGAAATAAATGAAAGATGTAAACAGTCCCAATGATAAAGTCCAGTGGGCGACTGATAAGACCACAAGCAACAGTATTTCATACAAAAGAGCTTGTAACACAGACTTCAGTAGTTATCACACGCTGTGTTTTCTCATATTTTACTTTAACCGTCATGTAAGAATTGGGAATTACACAGGATTTAATTCATTATATATATATAAAAACAACAAAAATCTGTGGAAATCTAGTGGAATGAAGTTGAGTATAAATAAAAGTTTCCACAGTGTTTACTTGATCAGAAGTAGTACTTAGGAGGAGAAATGTAACGTTTTCAGAGAGACGACTCAGAGGAGTCACAAGGGCCAAGTCACATGAGCGGACCCTGGCCCTGTGAGCTGTCCGGTTTGGGCAAACAGGCGAGCAGCTGTCACCTCCACAATCCCATCACATATTTCACTTTCACACTTTACGCCTGCTGCGATTTCATCTTTTTCTTTTAAGGCATGCCATATTAAAGACTCATGTAAACTGGAATTGGTCCATTGGTCTGCATGCACACACACTAACACACACATATACACATAGAGTGGCTGGTGAGCTAACTAACCTCTGTCTGTGGTCACTACCCTTTGGTAAGGATGGATTCTCTTGTCGTGGCGTCGTACCTTAGTGGTCATGGCACCTGCTAACAGCCATTGATATTTCCCCCAAAAACAAAACATAGAAGGGTTACTCATCAGAAAGACAACAGACAGTCCCACCCAAGGCACCAACGTCAGTGACACCAGGAATTTACAAGTTTTTGAGTCTGAGGGTGAAAAAGGGTGAAAAAAAAAAATATTGCCTCTAAAAGAGAATCTTTTGATGTTTTGTGGTCTTCTGCTCCCTAAAGAAAATATTAATCCAAACTGCTAGTTTTCAACTAACCTTAACTAGTAGATTCAAAATCAGCTTTAAGCAAAAGTCACATTTATAGCTCTGTGATCAAAACAAGCTTTTACCATATGTTAAATTGCAAACAGCAGTTCTAAAACATCTACAGGTTCACTAAAATGTGTTAAAATTACAAGCAGAAGCTGAATTATTATACAAAGGTAAGTAGTTGTCACACCACAATGCTAGATTGCTAATACAAACATAGGGAAATTAACAGGAATCTCTCATCCTAAAGTAGAAACAAACTGACTGTCTGCTCTGCGGGATAACTATATGTGGTTGTGTGGGGTGAATTGTGGTAAAGGGTGTGTGTGTGAGGGGGGAGGGGCGGGTGAGGATGGGGGTCTCTGCAAGCCAGTCCAGGTGTGTGCTAGGAAGGGATTGCTATCGCTTAGCCTTTGGTTGGGAATGCCATACCTGCAAAAACACAGGGAGAAGGGACTGTTAGCCCAGCAATGAGCTTCAGCAGGTTTCTGTGTGTGATGTGGATGTATTACAAGAACTGGACATGGCAGCCAATCGGTGCCAGAGGCGAAAATGTTCAGTTCCTGGATCTGACACAAAACCAAGACCAAGAGGAAAGAAATAAGAGAAAGATAAAGTCATTTGATTGATGCTGTTGAATGCCCAACACAAATTTTTTGGCATCCATGGTAAAGATGTCAAAACGTTTTAAATTAATTTCTGAATTTATTTTTTTTAAATATCCAATTGCTGATATGAGAACTTTGTTCTCCAAACATTTAAAATAAATATATTTTAAGTAGGTTTTAGGCCAACTGACCTGCGGTACACAGCAACAGGTTGGGGAGGGTGTGTGTGGCACTACTCTATGCTTCATATAGCAAGATATAATTTTGGTTTATCGCTGATGTATTGGATAAAACATTGGATATACCTTCATAGAAAAGGGCATCTGTTGTATCATTAATTTGGGAAAAAATTATGAGCACAATAAGAGCTGTGCTTTATCACAATAATGTTAAACTCTTATGATGATATGTGCAAACCCTAAAAACCGAAAGTATGGTTGGAATTGTTTCTTTTTAACTTTTTAGCTGTTAGTTCAGCGAGAGCATACTATAGTGGTGCACTTCTTATTAATATAACTAGTGTGCTAAAGTAGCATGTTTGATAATGTGTGAATAGATTTTTAAAAGCAGTATTTGTGTTTGTGTGGGTATAAACTGTGCAGTTTATTCAAATCATGGCTTACTGAATGTTTCTTATTTATGTAATACATGAGAAGCAAAAGGAAAAAGAAGCAACAGAAAGATTTTATTATATTTCTATTGAGCGGAGAGTTTAGTAAGAAGCTCAAAGCTACAACTGCTCCATCCCTGCTATATTCTGACTAACTCTACATGGTTGGAGCTCTGATTATCTGTTAATACAAATTGCTTTCATTGGAGTCCAGTGTCCAGTTCTCGTAATACATCCATTGACTATGTATGAGAGTGATAGACTGTTGATTGATATGTACCTAATACTCCAGTTGAGTCAATCGGGTATTCCAATATGGAGGGCGTGAGTGTGTAGGGATACTCGTAAGGCGTATAGATGATTCCAGATTCGGGTCCTTGCTGCACCAGTGCTGGATGCGGATTGGCTCCCGGCACAAGGGCGGAGCTTTGGATCTGACGGATCAGAGGCATAAGGGTGGGCGTGGTCACCGGGGCAGGGTTTCGCAGGGTGGGAGGCAGGACGGGTGTCGGGCCTGTGATGATCCGAGGCGCCTGAGGAGTCGCTAGCGGGAAGGCGGCAGTGGCTGCACGGCGAAGCAAACGTACAATAATGCAAGTGTGCACACACCCACATGAGCGCACATACAATAGACAGGGAAAAAGAGGAGAGCACAAACAGTCTATTTAACAAGAGGAACAGAGGCATTGTTCATATTACAGTGAAGTCCTGTACTGAGACCCTTCCCTTGTCACCCACTCACCCTCCTTCACATGTTAACTATGAGGTCATGCTTACGTGTCTTGACATTGGCGTCTCTGTAGGTCCCATTGAGAATGGCCAGCTCCATCAGCTGCATTTTCTTCAGGTTGTCCTCCCCCTCAGCCTGTAGCAGCACAAGCAAACAGAAAAGCACAATCAGATCACAGCAATAACTGACGCTCAACGGCAAATGAAGAAAATGTTGTCAGAAAAAGTCTGGAATTTATACAGGATGCTCGATTTGGACTGGTATTTTGAGGTATATCAAAGTTTCAAAAGTTTTGAGTTCAAAGTTCAAAGAGTAGAGCATTAAAAATTAGCTTGTAAAACGATCCCAGCATTTCTTGTTAGAGAAGGGATACTATCTGCAATTTGGACATTTACTTAAAAGCAACTATTATATTTATAAGTTGTGCTATATAGGTACATTTAAATAAATTATAATTTCATTAAAAAGTCAATTGATGGACTGTACAGTTGTTATTGCTGTTGCTTTGCAACAATAAAGTCCTAAATTTCTACCGGGGGCCACGCATCCTCTCCCCTAGTACTTGTAAACCCCTCTAATGGAAGAAACTAAATTATTCAAAAATGTTGAACTTATATATTATACAGATCTACAGCACAAATATTGTCATATGTTATT
Source organism: Girardinus metallicus (assembly GCA_903067095.1). Classification (NCBI taxonomy): domain Eukaryota; kingdom Metazoa; phylum Chordata; class Actinopteri; order Cyprinodontiformes; family Poeciliidae; genus Girardinus; species Girardinus metallicus. The sequence goes on along the minus strand of CAEGAE010005802.1, from coordinate 32,964 downwards.
TGGTTACTTTGGTTAATTTGGACAATTATGGCTTACTTGGAATAAAAGTCCAAGATTTGTATATCAAAACAACAAAAAATCATTTTCAAGACACCATCATGGAGAAGACTATTGCCTTCACAGGTATCCAGCAGACAGTCCAATGTACCCTCCATAAGGAAGACAGGACACAAATGTCATTGCTGAAGAAGCTGCCTGTTCATGAAGTTCTATATCCAAGCATGTTAAAAGAAAGTCGAGTGGAAGGAAAAAGTGAGCTTAAAACAAGGGGACAAAGGTTACAAGGATTATCACAGGTTTGAGAGGATCATGAAGCCAAGCTATTTTAAGATTTTGAGAAATATTCACAAGGCATGGACAGCAGTGCTTAGAGACACCACAGACAATATCCAGGACATGGTCTACTGCTGATGGATTCCTTGCGTTAAGCCACCCTTCAAACCAAAACAAAGTCAAATACATCATACATGGACTAGAGAAAACAGAAACTGGACTGCTGCCCAGTAGCCAAAACTCTTCTTTTAAGATAAAATTAAATGTATCATTTCATTTGAAAATCACGGTGCCAGAGACTGGAGGAAGAGTGAAGAGGACAATGAGGAAAAAGTGAGGTCCAGTAATAAGTTTCCAGTATTGCTCACCATGTCTATCCCTGTTAGAACCACAGTACCCATTTTCTGATGCCTACTTCCAAGTAGAATAATCCCCCATGCCGCAAAGCTCAAATCATCTCAAGCTATTTTTTTGAACATCACAACGAGTTTAGTCTCGCCCAAAGTCCTCCAAAGTCACTGGATCTAACTCCAGCAGTTTAAAATATTGTTTGAGTATAATAAAATTTACAATGCCGCATTAAGCCTGATAAAGATACAAATACAAAAATCAAGTAAATCAGTCGAAACTTTCCACTGCTTCTTACAGTAGAAAGAAGAGTTTGGCTGAATGAGCAAATGACAACCCAAATCAATTGCACTTTGCCCTTTGCAGCCAGTGTCTCCAACTAGATGGGCAAAGAACAAAAATCCCTCCCCGAAGGATGATTACCACAGGATACTATCATATTATCTGCAAAACTAAATTATGTTGTCAACAAACCACTTTTATCTATAGTAAAATTGCCAAGTCGTCTTATAAAGTACAGTATGTTCTTGTAGATTGCAGTTGAGTTAAGGTAGCAGCTAAAACACTTGTTCACCACAGCACACAACTAACTATAGTGCTGCTTGGTTCAGTCAGATCCATCTAGAAACCCAGAAATCCTAATCCCCAAAAACAGTCTTTTGATGATTCTGAAGATCTCACTGTGTTCCCAGATGAGACACATATATTCCCATCATTAAGTTATAGATTTGACAAATATTTTCTCCCTATGGGATATGCAACACCCAGTCAGCCAGCAACATTCCTGATCTTGATGCCTGAACCCCTCAGCTGATTCATTTCAGTGTTTCTGGCTCTACTCTATGAGGAGGAAGCTCTATATGGAAACTAATTTTACAGGCTTGTGTTGGGACTTCGCCTTTTCAGTTATGATCTATATCTCATAAACATAGACAAGGCATGGGTATCCTTCAGAGAGTATCTATTTTTGTCTGCGCTCTTTTGTTAGCACAACAGACCAATGCAGTGCCAATATTACGGAGCCCCAATACATCTATCCATCTCCCCCTCCATCCTGGCATCCCATGTAAAAAAGACACAAGGACACTTGGATTCTTTCACTTGAGGCAGAAATGGATCCTCAACTTGTAGGAAGCAGTTCACCCCTTTCTGGTTGAGAGTCATGGCCTCAGACTTAGAGGAACAGACTTCCATGTTAATAGACAGGAAACTCTGAGGAACATTTCTGACACCTTGTTGAATCTATGCCAAGAAAGATTAAAGCAGTTCAAAAGCAATGAAGGGTTCTAGCAAAGTGTATCGAACAAAGTAGTTGTTTCTTGTAGGTTACTTTGTAAGTAAAAACTCTGATTCTGTGAAAGTGCGTTTTTTGTTGAATGTAACCACACTATGAGGTTCTCCTACCCGCACTAAAGCCAGTCACAAAACAAAACTCAGGTCATTTGAAGCGGACTTGCCCGGAGCTTGAATCCAACCACCTCACCACACAGGACATATTCAGTGTCAAACATGCTTGCTTCTTAGCTCTAGTTACAGCCCAGTGAAAAGCTTGACTGATTTACATTCTGAGTGAAAGGTCAGCTGGGTTAAACTCACAGATATCATTGACTTTGCTCGCTGCTCATACAGACGCACACATGCGCAAACACGGATTAACAGGTGCTCAGCTCCTGACGGCCTATAGACTGTGAGGGTTGCCTATCCTGCGAGGGAACTGAAAGTGACAGCTAATTGTTGCAACAGAAGCCCACCCCACTGGTCCTTTCAGCCTCTCTCTATTGTCGTGAATAATGAAGAGACGAAAAAAGAAGGAGTCTTGTGATTACGAAATATCTGCTTTTCTTCGTGTGAGTCAAACTGCGGATAATGAAGAGTGTGTGTTTGTATCCTCTGATGTGCTTCTTTTTAGTCTTCACATCAGTGAATGTGCATGTGTGTCTGTAGGGAGGCGGTAGGTGGGCTGGAGAATGTCAGAAATGTTGAGGAGTGCCATCAAAATGTTCTCTTGTGAGGACCCGAAAAACCCAAGAAAGAAAACCCAGGGAGCAGAAGGAATACTGTAGCCGGTAGTTGGGAACGAAGTAAGTTGTGAACGAGTGAAAGCAGTGATGGAGTGGGGAGAAGGAGTGAACAGACTCTCCATTCATTCCCTCAGCCTTTCAAACAACCCGGGGCTGCCATGGCAACCCCTTTATGCGTGTTCCCTAATTACCCTAACCCCTTACACATACCCTCATACACACAAGGACACACACACACTCTTCTTAGACTGACAATCCCCTTCCCCCTTCCATGCATACCAACACAGTGAGCTCTCATCCAGTCACAGAGTGTTTTTCTGCAACGCTACGAGTAAAACTTTGTGCTCCGTGATTTTGCTCCGGTACTCACAGCGGGCACGAGAAGTTTCTTGACCTCATTGATGGCTCGCTGGAGCTTGATCTTGGCGCGGTTGTGCGTGTCCTCCACAGTGATCAGGACGTGAAGGTCCTCGCTGAGGTGCTCCCAGTTGGGCTTCCCTCGGTTCATCTCCTCCTGAAAAGCACACAAATGTTTTAAAAACCTTTGATTTGAATGCGCCACAGCCAATCTCAGAACAGGATTTCTCTTCTCTTCTTCTCACTTGGCTTGGTTTTTGGATCGTGCACAGAGAAACACACAAAACACTCAACATGGTCTCCTGAAACGACCATGTTGTTCCTGAGTGGTTACACAAGATTGATGTTGCATTTTAGTGGACGTTCAGTACTCTGATTCTTTGTGTATTACTTCCCGAAACCTCCCATCTATGTAGTAGGCTGTGTACTCCAACAAGGTTCTAATGACCATTAGAAGAGACTCAAGCTCTCAGCTTCCCCATGTAAATTAACAGTAGGCATGGGCTATTTTTCTGTATATTTAAGACATGTCTTAATTGTGTTTGGCCAAAAAGCTCATTTAGGCTCAATTCACGCCAACCCAGCTTTAATGAAACTCCAGATCATTTGCAGAGAAAGCCTAGTTCATTTGGGTAGGTGTGAATGCACAATCAAACTCTTATGTGGACAAAAGAGTGAACTCTGGTCCACCTAAAAACCTAAATCTTGGTTCTGTAGAAGTGAACTCTGGTGTGGTTTGAATGACTATGTGAATTCCAGCAGACCAGAGACGTTCCAAAGCAGGGAGCAAACTAATGTGTAGTACATTTTGGGTAAATACAAGCAAAGCAAATGTGCAAGTCTCAGGAGAAATGGCCCATGGCCTTTTGTCAAAGACAAAAGGTAAGAAAATCTCATTCCACTTTGGTTTACATTTCGTAAAGAAGGAAGATGGGCTCAGTGTCTTCTTCTGAGGTTTTTGTGCTGTTTCCTTCGATGATTCTTGGTCCAGGCCTCCACAAGCAAGGGGGGGAACATGTTTCTCAAAGGGTTTGGTTTTTTTGGCACAATGCACTGTGAAAGTGAACTATATTAGCTGAAAATGGAACAATTGTTGCAATTTTAGTCCTCAATCAAACAAAATCCACTTGAGTTTCACAAGGTCCTCGCTTATCTGAACAACTCTAGGAAAATTTAGCAATCCCAGAATGCTAGCTGATTGGAGGGATAGAGATACAGACATTTTTTATATTCTATTTTCATCCTCCCAACTTCTGATCCAGGTCTATTCTAATCAAATCAAATACCTTCTAGACTTTTAAAAAGAGTTAGAGTCCTCCATTATTATTTCCAGTGAAAAACAACTAATAATTTGGCACAGATCTGCACAAATGAACGATAACTTTTTCATGTGTTCAAGTGAGCAAGAAAAGATTAAACCACTTTAAAGTAAGCAAACACTTAGCATATCAGTTTAGATATGTTTCAGCTCTGTGGGACTTGTACCCAAAGTTTGGAAAGGATCCAGATGATAACAGCAGAAATAGGTCAACTGCCTCTGGTTGTTCGCAGATCCTGGTTAGTCGATGCTCTTTGGAAAATAAAGTATATTTACATTCACAGCAGGGAGTTGAGGATTGCATCACAAATGGTGACTGAAGACATATGTGGAGACACATTCCAGCGCCAGGTGTGAACCTATGTACTCATAGCTGCCCACTTGTGATTGGATGACGAAAGATGATCAAAACCATCACCCTTAACCTCTGAAGATCACTCCACTCTCTATGAGGTGAAGAATGTAAGTGGGTCATAGCAGTCAGTTGTAGTCAAAGCAATGGCTGAAAATTGTGAATCTTGTATCTTTGCGTGGCCTTCTTGCAAGCGGTTTCCTCTGAGGCTGTTTTGTCAAGTGAGATGTATCATTCTGAGGAACACTGAAAGTCAACATCTTTTTCTCCTCTTCCCCAGTTGCCTCCCACTGTGTCTCTGTTTTCCTTCCTCTCTCTCTCTGCATGTTTCTCTGTGTGTCTCCAACTGAGGGGCGTGCAGGGTAGGGAATGTTCTGGAGAGAAGAAGAGAGAGAGTGAGCGAGAGAGACAGGAGAGGGGGCGGAGGTGGTGGAGGAATGCTGGACTTGCTCCACCTGCCGTTTGGAAGAGCTGGAACCGACTCCGTCCAACAGCAGACACCAGGGGAGAGGAAGGGAGGACAGATGGACTGAACACCAGGACAGGAAAGCAAAACTCAACCCAGAAGGATACACAAAGGGTCTTGCAAAAGTATTCACACCCTTTGAAGTCTTTTACATTTTGGTATGCTACAACCCTAAACATTGATGCATTTTATTGTGGTTTTAAGTGTTAGGTAACTCACTGTATTGCATAACTTCAAGGTGAAAATAAATGTTTTCCAAATAGAAATCTGAAAATTATGATGTGCTGGAATGATGCATTCATCCCGTCTGAAGCAGAGACATTTATGTTGCATTTACAGCTTCTGGGGTTCGTCCCTTCCAGCTTTACACATGTAGAAGCTGGGCTTTCACCCATCCTTTTTTGCAATCAGGTTGAATGGAAAGCATCTATAAAAATAAATTTTCAAGTTCTGTCACAGATTCCCAATTGGCTCTAGATGTAGACTTAGACTCGGCCATTCTACCACGTGGAAATAATTTGATGTGACCCCTCAAAGGCTTAAAACGTGACTAAAACTTGACACTTAAAGGCTAAAGACTTGATTTCAGCTGATCATGACAGACTAGGCACTTTACTTGACCATCAAAGAATTGAGAGTTGCCTTGGACTTGAACTGAAAAACTTGAGACTCAACTTGGACTTGCCACTCAAAAACATTAAACTTGGCCTGGTCTTGATGTGAAAGACCTGAAATTTGGTGGAGTTGTCCCTTGATAACTTGTGAAGTTACTTCAACATAAGGCAAAAACTTGACATGGTCTTTTCTATTAAGGACTAAAGGCTTGAAATAAAGTTGCCCCTTTGAGAATTGAAACACGGCTTTAACTTATCAAAAAAAGATGTGAAACTTCACTTGGTCATGCCCCTTGTAGAGAAAAGACACAATCTTGCCCCTCACAATTTGAAACTTGACATTGATTTGCTTCTCACAAGGATTGAGAGCTGGCTTTGATTTGTCTCTTAAACTTGAGACTTCATTAGGACTTGACCTGGGGTAAAGAACATGAGATATGAACCGTTGGTCAACAAAGACTTGGGACCAGGTTTTGGCTTTCTATTATTGGCTTGACTTGGGGTGAAAGGTAAATGACTTAACTTGGACATCTCCCTTAAAGACTTAAATCTGACTTGAACTTTACCTTTGAAAGCTTGACTTATAAAAATGAACTTGTGAATATTGTTGTTCAACACTGAAAGCTGTACTCAAAAGGCTGGTAACATGGTCAATCAAAAATCTCTTCTCTTTCAACATTTGAATGGAACATTTGCCAAAAGAATCCCTAGACATTATTGAGGCAAAGAAATCTGACCTGTACAGTGTACTCCCAACTATTCACGGTTCAGTTTTTGAGCATTTATCTGTGGAACGTAACTATAAGTTTCTTGTGGAAAATTTGCCTATTAGTTAAAGTTTTGTCATAGAGCAAAATATTCAAAAGAAAATGCATCTATGGAAGTAAAAATACCAAGGCACATTGCTACTTCACACAAGCAGCCAATATAGGAAATTTGTTTATTTTCCTTGACTAGCTGCCCACCCAAGAGCGAAATATGGGAGACTGTAGATATAAGTCTCTGTAGCATAAAGTTGTTATGCAAACAATTTTTCCTACTGATGATTCATTGGTACAGCATTAAAGATGAAGATTATTTTCTTAAAACTCAAATAAGCAGCATCCAGAAAAGAATACCAATTGCCTAAATGTGACATATATAAAGAAAATATAGGTACAGGTTTGCTAACATAACTCTTTTAGATCCAACATATAATGATTTTCAAAATTACCTCCATTCATGCATAAATTCACATGTCTATAATCTTTATCTTATTGTAATAAAAATATCTAATTTAATACTGCGACAGACTGGCGACCTGTCCAGGGTGACCCCGCCTCTCGCCTGGAACGTTAGTTGGAGATAGGCACCGGCACCCCTCCTGACCCCACTAGGGATAAGGGTGTTAGAAAATGGATGGATGGATGGATTACTAATTTAATAGCCAATCAGATGTGATACCTTTAATCCAAGTAAAAAACTATATTCCTGTATTTAAGCTACTTGTTGGTCAGAGCTGACTGGTGTGTTGGACAGCATATGCATTGGAAGGTGAAAGTGTGCACCTTCTGTGTTTTTTTAAATGTTTACCTTCTTCTTGTCTCTCATGGAGCCCTTTCCTCGCACCATAATCTTGCAGCCGGTCTCTGCCTCTAGCTGCTTGGCTGTCAGGCCACGTGGGCCCAGGATCCGTCCTACAAAATTGAACTACACAAATAGAGTAAAAAATTACAAAATGAACAAGACTGCATGAGAAAAGTAGAGCTACGTTAATACCCCTTAGAGCAAAATTGTTTGTTTTTTAATGCATGAATTAGTACAATGATATCTTTTAAGTTTGTGGAGCTGTAAAGTGTTTGTGTTAGTAAGAGAGACAAAAATAGCTCATTATATGTGTGCTGACTGGTGTTGGTGGCATGACAGGACACCGACGTTCTCTTAACCTTATCTGTCACTGTGGCTGAGTGATTAACTTGACAGGTGCCCCTTCATGTGTGTGTTATTTCTTTTCCAATAACCCTATGTCTCTGTCGGCTTCTTTCATAGCTCATAATTCAGCCCTGTTCCGCTTTAATTTTTCTGTCATATTCTCTCAATGTGGTCTGAGGTTTACTTAGGTACTCATTCAAACCCATTCTGACCCCCTCTGCTCACCGCAATACACGGATCCAGACAGAAGAACTGCTCACTAAATTTAACCTTGATGTCAACGGTTTTCCAAAGCACTCCTGCATGCGTCCTGTTAGCCTGCCGTCATGTGAATCAGGACAGCCCGGCATTGTAGTGGGTGATTGGCGAGCTGATGCGTGGAGAAAATCATGTGAGCCACGCAATGTGGATCAACCAGATCATACTGAAATCCCTACAGTGCTGTGAAAACGTTTTTGCCCCTTTACAGATTTCTTTTTAGACATTATAATTATATGTTTCAGATCATCAAAATAATTGTAATATCAGAGAAAAATAACAAGATTTATTAGAAAAAAAAAAACATTTTCTGATGATTATTTAATTTTTGAAGGAAGAAAGAGCTAGACTAGCTGGCAAAAAAGGTAATTGCACCTAAAAACAATGTTAGCAGCAACAGCTGCCATTAATTGTTTGTAATAACTTGCAATGAGTCTTTTACATCGCTGTAGAAGAATTTTGTTCCATTCTTCTTGACATTATTGTTTTAATTCAGCACCAATATAAAGTTTTTGATCAACAGCCATATTCAATCATTTATTAGAATATACATCCAAATGAGTCTCATTTGTCAGATTAAACAAACAATTTAAAAATAGCAACCTTTAAGCAGGTGTTATACATACTTTTCATTAAGCCCACATTTTTGTTTTTGAAAATAGATTTTTTTTATTGGTCTGAAATAATTTTCTAATTTTAAATATGTTTTCATTAGCAGTAAGAGGAAAATCAGAATGGTAGAAATAAAAGTTTTCAAACATCCACATGTGTGCAATTATTCAATACCATGTGTTTCACTTAGTAATAAAGTTCCTAAAATAAACGGGCTTTTCAATAATATTCCAAATTATTGAATGGGTCTGTAAATTAAATCCAGGCTTTGACTGGGCCACTACCAAACTAAATTTCTTTCAGTTTGAGCGTTACTAATTACTACTAGTTTATTTAATAAACACTTTAAAACAACAGTAGCTGTGAGAAAGTGCTGTACAGATAAAAATCAATAAACATTCAAAATATAAAATTATAAGTACAGCTGATGGCTTCATCAAATACAGCAAGTGATCCATGTCCAAAAGATGCAAATGTTGCCACAGTCATACAATCATCATCATCTTTGACTGTTGGGTTGATGTTTTCTTTTAGTTGAAAAGCTGAGTGAGATGTTTTTGCCTACTTTATGATGTCAAACAGGTTCTATCTATGTAATTTCTCGACTCTACAGGTCTGGCAGTAATCAGGCCTGCATTTCATTGGTGAAACTGAACGAAATGTGGTTAATCACACATATTCATGATTTAATAAGGTGGCAACTACTTTTTTACATAGGGACAGGTCCATTCAAATTGGTTTTCCCCTTAATAAATAAAATCATTGTTTAAAACTTGCTTTTTATATTTACCTAAGGTTGAATTTTACATTAAAATTAGTTTGATGATCTCAAATATTTAAGTGTGATAAATAACCAAAATCAGAATGAAATTGTAAGGGGGCAAATACTCTTTTAAAGCATTTGTACGCTGTTGCAGTGCAGTTTAAAGTAACACAATTCAGATGACTATTTTTCAATAAAACACCTAGTGTTAACCTTAATCTCACAAATTATTTTATTTTATTAAATCTAATCCCAGTAGAGTCATGCATTATTGACCCATTTAGCTCTAGATTACATCACTGGGTGTGAGCACAGATGATCTCAGAATGAAATCAGCTTTTAGATAAAATTTAAAGTAAAACGTCCCCATGATTAACAGCCTCGCTGACTGTCTGGCACTCTTTCTGTAGCTTGGAAAAGATAAAGAGACAACAGACCAAAGTAAACAGAAGCTCTTCTAAAAAAAAACAAAAAAAAAGGGTCAAAGGTCTCAGATTTTTGTCCACTCACATCGGGGTACTCTTTGACAGGCACGTAGAGCTTCTCCTGCAGCTGAGCAACAGGTCCGATGGCCTCGGGGAGCTCCTCCATGTCCCGCCCGTTGAACATGCCACCATTTAGCGTGTCGTTGTACATGTCTTTGCGCACCCTGCCGATCTCTTCGAGACAGAGATCAGAAAAAAAGAGGGGTTATGTTGAGTGAACTGAAGAGGTTTCACATTTCTTTCGTCAGACTGTCCGCTGCTGAGGACGATGACTCACTGTCACCAGTATTAAAGGAAGCTCTGAGTGTGACAGCTGAAAGACATACAGGAAGACAATCATAGGTATTCTGCACCACCATGTAGAATCTAACTGCTTTATGCTTCACAGTTAACCCTGCAGCATTACAGCTAATTTCTCTCCTATTCAGTTTTTTTCTCTCTTTAACTCTAACACACAGGATATTAACCCCAATACTCTGTAAACAATGTGAGAAAAAAAACATTGACTGCAATTTTTTTTTCATTTTCTTCACTATTTATTCGCTGTTTATTCATAGAACTTCTTATTGACATCTAGGTGTTAGGTATTTGATATATTTTGTGGTATTTATATTTCAATACCACAAGAAAAAGTATTCAAAGCTGGCAGTGTAAACAAGTACAGTCCTAAAAATGCAACATACCTACTATCAGAAAGCCTACTCCTCTACCAGTTACCCCTGTTGGTGCTGCTGAACAGTACAAAGTAACAGCATTTAATCTTACTTTGAAATGTAAACACAACATTTACTGATAGAGATGAACCAATCAGGATTTTGTCAAGCCAATACCAATATTGTTTTGCCTGACCTGCTGCTCCCGATCTTGACTGATTCTGTAAAACATTTTAAAAAGAGAGCTGCAAGGTCTCCGACTGTGGTAGATGTTTGAAATCATACAGAAAATTAAGGATTTACTGGATTGGTCACAAACTGACTTTCACTGAACTAAAAAAAATGCATCCAAGTATAAAAGTTTGGAGAGCATTACAACAACTCTCCTCCCCCAATATTCTATGTTTTATACACAGTGTATCTATCAAAATAAAAAATTATTATAGGTAATATTTCTCATAACTATACAGTGTGCAATAACCCCGGGCCTGTTTGTGGTTCAGCATTTGCAGATGTTTCTGTGGAACATAATGGCAAAGTACTTGTGGCAAATTCTCCAATTGCCATTTTTTTTCAAAAATATTTGAAAGAAAATATTTGAGAAGCTGAAATGCCAAGGTGCGATACACCAGGAGCACCATTCGTTTCCCTTGGTGCTCATTGTCTGTATCCCCAAATAAGTAAAGACTTTAGCTATTGGCTTCCACCTGCCAAAATGGTTCCCATTGTGCAAACTGTATTAGGGTATAACTGGAGTTTGAATAATAAAAATAGGCAGTTATATACATTTTCAGATGGGGGTTTAAGTATTTGGTTATGGTCCAAATAATAAATAACAAAAAAATAAATCGATGCCTATCTAACACCAAACTGATCTGATCTCTGGTTGACTGATCAGTGCATTGTGCATTTCAAAGTCCTGATAAACTCACAGAGCCGAGAACGTATTAACAGTTCAAAAAGTAACAACTGAAACAATTGTAAATGTTTTTGTGGTTTGCAAACGTCATAAAATATGATAATTGTAACTGTTTTCACACAACGTGCCTCCTGTTAATGCTAAACGATATGGTTATGACTAACTTGAAGAATACTAACAAGGTTTCACAGCATTGCACTATAAGGTGGATATTATTCCTGCATGCAGCTAAAATAACATACAATAGAATCGTAATATTTTTGCTTTTATGCAAAAATATTACTAGATTAGACCTAGGAATATTACATGCTTATATCAGCTGGTTAAGTAGCCGGACTAGTCACTATGCCTGAGAGAAAAGTGTAGTAGACTTCTTTTACTCAGCTGGTAAGCAGTTCAGCAACATGTGGGGGAGGAGCAGTATCACTCTAAGCTGAGAGCAACTCTGGTCACTTTTTCTCATATGTCATTAAGCAAAGTTTAATCCATATGAAGGTTATGACTGAAATTTGTACCTTCCAACTTTAAGGCTAATATTTAGTTTTTATTTCAATGAAATTTAATTTTAATTTGCTCCAAGTTTCAAAGTAAAACCTATTTTAACGTAAAACCATGCTTCCTCAGCCATCAAGTCGATGGCTCGAGTTTGCTGCAGTTGCACCAGCCTCAACGAGGCTTATTTTTGTCCGTCTGTGCGTTTTGTTTATGGTCGTCTCAGTGACCGATGCTTGCCCCTGATACCTTTGTAATGACACTCCAGCGCAATAATAACTGACTACAGCACCACACAAACACACACAGCAGAATAGCTGCCTTGGGTCGCAAATATCATCTGACCTAAGCAGGCTGACACCAGGCATGTCTCCCGCCTCTCTGAGTGATAAGTCTGTCCATAATAACTATGGTATGACACTATAATTAAAGCCACAGCCACAGTCACAACGATGATCCTCTAATAACCTATTGAGACCTGTCCCTAGTGAAAAAAAAAGCAAACAAGAAAAAACAGCTATTAAAACACAACCTCAGACCTAAAAATCTGCACAGGAAAGCAAGGCCTGCTGTCACCCTTGAGTTAAAAGTAGCTACAGGAAAACAAGAAGTGAAAGAAGAACAAGAGAATCGGTTGAAGAAGCGAACAATAAAGGAGTAGCAGGCGACCAACAGCAACAAACTTTATCTCTACACTTAACCTGTCTGTGGATTAAATATTGAAGCGAAAAATGCTTTATTATTAACAATGCCCTACATAAACTTTAGACTTTTGTAGAAAGATCTCATCCCTGAAGACAAAACCATGTATACTGACCACGGGTGTCGCATTATCACGTGTGAGGGGTGAACATGCTCAGCTGTCAGTCCTCAAAGGCACAAAGCTGACCTATTTGTTGGGTTGTAGAGGTCGTCTGGCTATGGGAGTGACTCTGCTGTGTCATGAGACTTGTCACGGAGCACTAAGTCGGAGAAACTAAGATCCAGATGCGCACCAGCAGGCCTGTAGCGACCATTCAAAAAAGGGAGTACACACTAAAACACAAGGAAAGCTTAGGGTTTGGGGTTACAAAGATATATGTATCTGCGTGTGTGTGTGTGTGTGTGTGTGAGTGGGTGTGAGCACACACACACTATCACACACACAGATGCGGTGGACATCAACAAGTGGACTGTATCGGCAAGCTGTGCACGCAACACGACTCGAGGCCTTGTAAGAAGCTACAAATCAAATATTTTACACATTCACATGCTCTCGTTCCTGCACAGGGATGGGCTGCAGCATTCACATAAGCCTGCTCATTAGGTCACTGGGAAAGACTAACAACTGTCTGTTTGTTCCCATCACTGTGTGTGTGTGTGTGTGCGTGTGTGTTGAAGAGAGAGACACAGAGAGAGAGAGATCTGCTGTTCTTTTCAGTGTATCAGAAATCTCGCTTAAGATACAGGTTTGCAAAACTATATGGATGCTTTGAATGAAAACAGTCAGGAGACAAAGCTTATCACTGGGATCAGTTTTTGGGTACAACTTTGCTGCTTCCAAGGATTCAGGGAGGAATCCTGATAAAGACCCTTCAGTGACTTTTAGAATAAAATATTACTGAACAGAAGTACCTTATCAATCCCACTCTGGGAACAGACACATATGAATGACAGTAGGTTAACAAAATGTGAAGGTTGTAATTTGTGAATAGATAAACGTATTGATGGATGTGGACTGTAGAAAAATTGTGAAATGTGTTCAAAATAGAAATGAACCAATCAGTCTTTTCTTGGCTAATCCCAATTTTAGATACTGTTTGAGGTCTGATTTGCTGATTGACACTTCAAATATTGCCCTGCTACTGTTTCTACAGTCTGAAAGTCAGAGAAAGCGTCAGAGTGACCGAGACAATTCTCAGAGCATATGGAGAGTATAGTAATGCAGCGTCTCCCCTCCCCCACGTGTTTCTGGGCACTGCTGGTCAGCTAGCGGAAAGGCTTGTAAACTTTTTTTCTTGCTTACAAAAAAACAAAAAACAAATATAGTTGTCTAGTTGGGTGTTTAGTTTCATTTTATAAGTCATATTAAATCTATGCACTCAAATCAAAACAAATGTTATGAGGTAACATTATGGCAAGTTAAATAACTATTGTTATAATATTTTGGCAGCAGTGGGGAAAATTGTTGCCAAAGCTCAGCTAAGTCCATATATTTAAGCTACAGATGAACCAATCAGGTTTCCACTTGTCTATAGCATTTTGTGTGTGTGTGTGTGTGTGTGTGTGTGTCTACATAAGTTTGATTTTTGTGTGTTTTTCTTGTTAGAAAGAACAGCTACACATAAAAGTGTCAAAACTGTGCTATGGATTCTTTTACTGACTTAGTAGGCTGGGAACCAACAGAAAACGAGTAACAAGATCCCTGTTTATACATCAAGACACACGACCCTAAACTTTATTTTTAAATCAAAACTTAAGTTAAAGTGCATGCTGTTATTTGATGGAATATTAGAGAAGTGGTTGGAGTTCGTAGTTTTGCTACGTTTAATTAATAGAAACTCAAACGTGGGATTTTTGGCTTTGATCTGCCAATAACAGAGCAGAAGAGGTCAGGTGAAAATTGTCCTATTCCGATCTGTGATTGATTGATTGATTGATTGATTGATTGATTGATTGATTGATTTGTTGGTGCAGCTCTAGTTTTAGTGGAAGTGATGGGTTCGCTCCCCTTGAGGTTTGGCTGCTCAGGCACACTTACCTTCATCCAGCAGCCGCTCCAGATGCGTGAAGATGCCGCTGAAGTTGGGCAGGGAGCTCATCACCTTCCGGTCGTTCATCAGCTGCATCAGATAGTCCGGGTTGGACTTGGGTCTTTCCTTCACCTCTGTCTCCCCGACCATGGCTTTTGATTCGGGTGACCTAGCTAGCAGGGAAAGCGTATCAACTTTTCTTTTAAATAAAAAGCGACGATCCCAGGGGAGGGAAGGGGGGTTCCACCAGCCACGACCCGCACGCCACCGGATCAGACTCAACTCTCAGCTCCGGGTACAGCGGACTGTCCTTCGGTTCGTGAGTCCTGTCCTCTTCAACGGTTCTCCCCCCCAACCCCTCGGCTCTCCAGAGTTTTGAAAAAGTTAAGGGGGGATGTGGGGAGTTTGGCACTTGTTTGACACTTCGGCCGCCTCCGCTTGCACTCCTTCTGCTACAGAGCTACCATCAACTGGTGTCCTCCACCCCGGCGCCTTCGCTCGTGTCCGCCCGGTGTGTCGGTATTCGGCAGCGGGGACCGACTCCCTGTCATATGATTACAGTACAGCACGAGAGGACTGCAGCGAGCGCGCCGCGCGTCGCCGATATCAGAGGGAGAGGGAAGGAGGAGGGGGGGGGGGCTCGCTCGCGTCGCGCCCCTCGGCTTGCCCCCGCCCCGCCCAGCAAGCGCCTCATTTTCTGTCGCGCGCTCACGCACGCGGACACCCCACACTGTCTGTAAAAAAGCCCATAACAATATAACCGGCCTGTGAAGGTATGTCCACCTGTTCTGCAGCAGGCGCTGCCTGTCACTATTTTTTATTTTAAATAAAACTTAGGAACATTCAGGTACCAGAAACTGCGACATTAGGGGTTGATTTAGCTCCTGCAGCTTTAGATCTGTATTCATTTTATGATTACATCATTAGTGCAGTTTGGTACTGAAGTGTGAATATCCATTAAACTATGTTATATTTTCAATGTTACAACCACAAGCTTAACAATATCAAAAATGATCTACAAGTTAAATCTGAAAAGTGTGGTGTATATTGTCTTCGGTGAAAAACAGTTTTTGAGGCCTCCCCCATATTCTCCAATGGATTAAGGACTGAACTTTGACTGTGCCATTCTGAAATATGAACATGATTTGACATAAATGTCAGCACCCAGTCTGTTGTAGCCTTTTGTTGTACGTCTAGGGTTATTGTCCTGGGTGAAGCTTGACCCCAGTCTCAATTATGTTGCAGCCCACACATACTGTGTTTAGCTCCATTTATCTTCCCACAGAATGATGCTG
Source organism: Girardinus metallicus (assembly GCA_903067095.1). Lineage (NCBI taxonomy): Eukaryota > Metazoa > Chordata > Actinopteri > Cyprinodontiformes > Poeciliidae > Girardinus > Girardinus metallicus. The sequence goes on along the minus strand of CAEGAE010005802.1, from coordinate 17,095 downwards.
CCACCACCTCGCTTCACTCTGGTGAATAGTGTGTTCGGGGTGATGTGAAGAGATTAGTTTTTCAACTTATGTGCTACTTAGTGTTGGTCCATCAAACAAGGCTTGCAGTTGTGTGACAAAATATGCAAATCTCAATACAAATGCATTTTGTTTTAATACTTTTGTAGGTTAAATTCACAATGACATTTGCAGAAACAATGTTTAAATTTTACAAATTTAAATCCAATCAAATAAATCAACAAACATAAAGCACAAAAAATTAGGTCCTGTTAGAAAAAAGAAAAATTATCCAACCACAATTTTTGATTTTGAATCAAAAATTGTGTTCAGTCAGCTGTTAACTTTTACTTTTCTTTACTTTTGTGCTTCTGTAATTTAACACAGAAAAATAAGGTATGTCTAAGATTGTTTGTTTATTTTTTTATACTTCTTTGACTTGAATAACAAATAAAATATAACATTTAAAAATTTGTGGGAAATATTAAAGTGTCTGTGTCGACAAATTTTAAGAGTGTGATTTGTTCCCTTTAGGCAAGGATTTGATCCTGAAAAATATCTGATTGAAGTTGAATAACATGCAGCTGAAGATTTCCACAAAAAATTTTTATTTTATTATTTTATTTTTCCAGACCAAGAAAATTTTTCTTCTGAGAAAAAAAGTGGAAAAATAAACCAAAAAATTATTTTAAAATAATACTTCTATCCATTCTTACTAATTGGTTGTTAAATAGCTTATTTATTCAGCTTTTATGAAATTAATAGATCAGAACTTTAACAAGGAGGATTTAGATGTAACTATTTATGTAGAGTAGAGCAGAAACCAATGAACGTAAATAAATCAGCGGTGGAATGACACTTGAACCAGCAACTCCACGTCATAAAAAGTTTTACTGTGTAGCTGTCCTTTTTTAATCTTTACTGGGATTCCCTTCTATGTGAAATTTAAATGTGGTATTGCTTACAGTTGTGTTACTGGTTTGTGATCCTGTTTGGCTGAAGACAAACAGGATCACAGCCCCCGCTCTGAGAACATTTGTCCAGGATCCTGAAATAATACAACGGTGCGAGAGGTTGTGTTTGTTTTCCCTGGGTGGCTGCTGCAGCCTATGGGCTGCAGAAATGTTGCAGCTGAAGAAGCAGATAGGTGCCAGGGTCTAAACTTAACTTGCTGCAAGTTAAGTTTACACACACACACGCAGTGAAGAAGAAGAAGTGCAGTGTTGAAACAATTTCAGTGTATGCCTTGGATTAAGTTTTTTATCATTCACTGCTGTGCCTCCCACCAGGTTTCAATCCCTTGTCCACTGTGTGACTCAGAGCATTTCAGCTTGTAAGACTAAACTTATCCTGGAGGTCATCTGTGTGTGTTGGGGTGTGTGCGGGGGTGTGCGTGTGTGTGTGTCAAAGCAGTAGGAACGGTAACAGGACAGCAGAGCTGGTAATGGCTGGTCAGCTGGTATGGCGAGTATTCAGGGCGGGGGCAGTGCATTGTCCTCTCATAGCTCCAACAATGCCCTTCTGAGCGGGCCACACATCTACCAGTCACGGGCCTCTCTTTTCCCTCTCTCCCTCTGCTTTTCTTTCTGTCTGCCATGGTCACTGTAAAGTGAGGCGTGTGAGCTTCTTTCCCTCCTGAGACCGCAAAAGAAGCACCTGACACACATCGGATCACACCCTGGATGTTCATTTGCAACTGATACATATTCAGTTGTGTTGCCATTTTCTGCAAGACTTACAAAATTTTCACATTTTGTCATGTTTCGGCCACAGACTTCAAAGGGTTTTATTGGGGTTTTATATACCAGACCAACACGTTTCACTGCACACATGGTCAAAGCTAACACACTTTTAAGCCTCACAGTGTTTATTCCAAAAAAGTTCAGTTGGACCTCGAATGACTTTTGGTTAACTTTAAGCGTGACATCTTTCAGCACTGTTTTACATAAACTCTGCAGCTCCTCCAGTGTCACCATGGACCTCTTGGTTGTTTGTCTAATTAATGCTCTCCTTGCCCAGCCTTTCAGTGTAGCTGGATGGTGATATCTTGGTAGTTTTACAGTTGTGCCATACTATTTTTCTCGTAGATGTTGGACTGATCACTGCTCAATGAGTTGTTCAATGCTTGGCATAGTGTTGTACAACAACCCTGCATTAAACTTCTCCAAAACATTATCCCTGATCTGTCTGCTGCATTCCTTAGTGTTCATGATGTGGTTTCTTCACTGATGTACAAACCTTTGTGGCCTTCACACAAGAGCTGAATTTATACTGAGATTAAATCACACACTGGTGGACTCTATCCACTAAATAAAATACTTCTAAATGCAATTTAGAAGTATTGATTTTATTTAAAGGTAACAGAAGGAAGAGAGCTAAAACATCCATATCACATTTTTCAAGTTGATATTACTAAAAAAAATAAAAGCATGTTTCCTTTTCCTCACTTCACAATTATGCAACACTTTGTGTTTGCCTGTGATATAAAATCCCAATGAAATACATAGTTCAAAGTGGATGAATACTTCTAGACCGGAGGTTTAAAATAAAATTCTTAATTGTCCGTTAATTTAAAGGGTAGAGGTAAAAAAAATCATAATATATAAATCCGATGTCAATTTGTTACTAGAACCCTGAAAAGAGCACTAATTTTCTGTGGAGTGTTTCTAAAGTATTTCATCTTTCATTTTCATTTTGTCTTTCCTGTCTTATAAGTTCGATGAGATTTACTCCGTTTTACTTAGAATGTTTTTGTTGATTTTTTAAAATGCATCTTATAAAAAAAATTACATTAATATTGAATAAATAGCCAGATAATTTTGTATTTTGTAGATATTTTATCAAGATAAAATATCTACAATTGATCAATTATGTCTGGAATATAATGGAATATAAATATAATAATTATTAAAATCATCATTGTGAATTTTTTACCCCTCAAAGAACTGAATTTAAATGCTAATCAACAGATTCGTCTTCTGTGAACATTTTTTTTTTTATTGAAGTTTTTTTTATCTTCTAACTAAAAGTGATAAGAGTCAATTATATCTGATAAGGGTGAGCTATAAATGTTTTATTTCTAAAGTTTGGATGAGTGTGTAAGGAGGTGCAAAGTTACATCAGCAAAGTTACGCCCTCTTGTGGCTTCTGATGTGACTGAATCAGTTCTGACTGGATCTTCCATCTAAAATTTCTAAATAAACACTCCCAAATATTTCACAATGGAGATATGTTCGAGCCTTGGAGGCTGAATGAATTAGATTTGTAGTGAGGTGACCATAAAATAGCTTAAAAAGGGAAAACAAATCATATAGTGTATGGTAAATAAGCATATAAAATTACATGCACTTATACATGAACAAATGTCAAAAACTTACATGCAGTTATAAATGTAATTTAATTTGGACTTTTATTGATTCCTTTGAACTTTTACTTTGGTAAAGGTTAGATTTAAAGTGGATCTACAGCTGTTAGCTCTCTGTAGCTAACAGCTACAGAGTTCAGGACTTTTGCAAAGTACTGTAAATTACATCAATAAGTCTTGAAAGCCATACATTACAAAACATTTTCTAATCCACAAAATCTTGATGGTCCCAAAGACTTTTGGAAAATTATTTTCTGGATGTCTGACACAAAAATGTAAGTTTTTGGAAGGTAAGCAACCTGTAACATCTGGAATATAACTAACTGTGTTTCACAAAAGGATCATGCCAACACTAAAGCATGATGGTGGTAGTGTGATGGTCTGGGCATGATTTGCTGTTTTAGAACCTGGATTAATAGAAAGATTAATTCTGTTCTGAAGATTCTCCAGTCTTCACGTTGTAGCCTTAGCACAGCTCAAGCACAACTCCAGTACATAGCAGGACAGAAATCCAAGGCACAACAGCAGGTCCATGGCTAAAAATGAACAACCCAATATTAAGGTTTGGGAGTGGTCTAGTCAAAGTATTGCCTTTAAACAGGGCAATCATGCTTAAAATCCTCCAAAGAGGCTGAATTAAATCAATTCTGCATAGAGTGGGCCAATGTTCAGTGACATAAAAGGTTATTTGCCAGTAGCGATAAATACTAGATGGTAATTGTTGACACCAAAGTTTGGTACAAGCAGTTATCAAGTTTGGAGTTGGATAGGGCCAGATTGGTTGAAAATGACTTTTCATGATAGACACTTAAGTTTGTTTAAAAAAGAAGAAAACAAAGGGACTGTACAAGAGAGCAAATTCTTTTACACAGCACTTTTACCAAACAGAACATGAGTGTTTATTCACCTTTACACTGGTTTTACACCTTCTTTTCCTTTCATCTCTCCCTGATCTTCACTTTCTCTTGCTTTGTCTTGCAGCATCTCCTCCTCCCTGTTGTGAACAGGACCTCGCCCGTTCACCTGGCCGAGGGGCTCACGCTAATCTCAAGCCGATTAGACTTCTTATCTGCTCAGCTCTGGTTATGTGCTTTGGTCCAACAAAAATACCGCGCAGAGTTGGCCTCCTCAACATTGCTGCTGACTCTTCATGCCCCTCCCCGTGTGCTCTCAGTAAGCCACACCAGCTTTGATATCAGGGCCTCTCATTCCTCGTGGTGGGAGTTTATACAAAATGTGGATCTCGGCTCACATGCACATGTTATTAGTGGATTGAGTCTGAAGAGGATGGATAAACAGGGCCATGCTAGTTATTATTTATCAATATCTAGGCTGAAAGGATCATGGGTTTGTTATTTGCATGCTGTGAAGTCAAATCTTACGCTGCAGCAGATTTAAGGCACGTTATGCTTGAAAATCAAGACAGTCTGCAGCTGCATTGTGCACTTTACACACTAAATTGGCCAGTACAGTTATGTTTACGCTTTAGGACACTCTCATGCTCTGACACAAGACATGTGAAAAGTCATCCCATGTCCATGTGAAAGCAGTAATACTATAATTACCCTTATCCTATTGCCTTAATCAGGAACCCTGGGGCACTCGCAGTATGGCTTCCCTGACGGTTTCAGGTCTCTGCACTTTCAAGGTCGGGACAAAACACCAAGCTGTTGTTTCACAGTCAGATCATATCTCTAAAATCCTTTATTCATTTACATGTTCTACATAAACACACAAAGTCAAAAATATCACTTGGAAAAAAAAAGCAAATTTAACATGGAATTCAATATTTAACTTAATTACAATATGTGTCTCTTTTTTAAAAAACAAAAAAGTAGAATCTTTTCTACACTATTTACAAAGATCCAGTTGTTACAATATACATACATACATACATACACAAACATACATACATGCTGTATGTTTCAATAAAGAGATACAGGACAGGGGTCAGGAGGCCAAATTTTAGCTGCCAATTCACTCTAAAATGCTTCACTTCAGGGCACACCTGATTCTCATCCTTCTCTGCCCAAACATTCACAAATTAGTCACTTAATTCAGATTTTTTGCTCCACATGGGGAGGCTATCCAGGCTTTAAATGTGGACTGGAGTATGAGTTGGTGGGTATGTTTTTTTTTTTGTCTGTCGTAATGTTATAGAAATATATATATTTTTTAAAAAATTACAATTAAGAATGTGCATTCAGATGGAGATAAAACTAAAAAACCAAACTAATAATGTTTTTAGATATAAATTGTCAAACAAAGTTGGATACTGAGTTTTGCAATAGAATAGAAACCAGTGGAAGGTTTCTATCTTTTATATTCTTATGTGTACTGATTAATACATTCAAGAATGAACCAGTTCAATTGTAGGAAAGTTATAATGTACAGATACGGACACATCTGTTGGCCATCCTGGTAAAGACGTGAAAAGCCTTAAGTTTTATTAATATGTTACTGGAGTACCATAAACTATCACAAAAGAAATTTAGAAACATGCAATCTTCAGAAGTAGAAAAACGAAACTAGCAGCCCCTTTAAAAATAAATGAAATCAAATCATTTTTACGAATACTTGCTTTTTAAAGTTGAACCGAGTTTTTATAAAATGTATAACTAATATTACACAACCTTCTGCTTGCCTGGGATTGTGATGTGACATGATGACCCATTTCTCTTAGGCACTCTTCAAATGGGAAAGACAAGAGAACATGCCAGTAAAGCAAAGCAGATATGTGTAGATCCCCTTGAATCATGAAGTAGCTACACAAAAATAGATACCTACCTAAATTTACCCAAAAGTACAGCCTAAATTAAACTCTCGAAAGCCCACTCTTGAAAAGATGCAGAGCTCTCAACATGCCAACTTGTTGTTTAAGAGGCATCCCAAGAAAAAGTCCTAATATTGTATAAAAAAGGAGAGCATGCTAATCTGTAACTTTAAGTGAAAGTGGGTGTCTTGGTCAGATGAGACCAAGAGGAAGGTTTCTTTCAACAGATGCTCCAAGTGGGTCTATTTTGAAACAAAAATAATAAATGTAAGGGACATCTCCCAAAAGCCTGTGCAAAGTTCAGTATAGGATCTGTGACTGGTATGTCTTCCAAAAGCACCTGGAACCTTGTTGAAGTTCACTGCATCATGAACTCTTTGAAATGCCTTATGAAACAATATGTTGGCTTCTGCCAGAGTCTGGAAATGGGTTGCCACTGGGTCTTTCAGCAGGACATTGAGCTATAATATATGCCCACATCAACACAGAAATGATTCACCACATACAAAATCAGTCTTCTTTGATGGCTCTCTCAGTTTCCAGAGCTACATTATACAGAAAAGCTATGAGCTGAACTGAAGATGGAGTAGCATAAGAGAAAACACAGGACTGTTGATGAAGACTGATGAATGATGAATGCTTTACAGCATTGTAAAGCCATCTATTCTTTAAAAATTAAAGTTAAAGTTCAGAACAATTAGAAAATGTTGTATACATGGCTCAACTTGGAAATCTGCAGTTAAAGTAATTCAGTAACAACAGGGGAGCCAATGACTCTGCCATTATTTATTAAAAACAGTTAGTTCTCTAACTGTATTGAAGTTAAACACATATTTTTTAAATAACATTATCAATGTGAAATTATACTGCAGAAATTTAAAAAATAAATTTATTTCAAAAGCTTAACTCACTTTTTTTTTTAATCAAATTGGGTGAGTTGGTGGAGCTGGAAAATAAAGTCTGGTAGAAAATGTTCTCTTCTCATCTCCACTTCAGGTGGAAGGTTTCACAGTTTCTGCAGGTGGCTGGAGTTTGCTCAGCTGACAGTAGCGACGCCCTCCTCACCCCCTTCCTCCACCTTTGCCCCTTTGCCCATGGCTTTCATTTTAGCCATGATGTCAGTGAATGTCTCCTTCACTGTCTTCTCCAGGAGGAAGCCCTCGCTCTCGCTCTCTATGTCCTCCGGATTGGTCAGTGTGGACAGGGAGGTGTCAACATACTGCAGGCCGATGGTCACAGCAACCTGCAGAGGGTCACAAGTACCAGTTGAGTTTAAATATGAGTGTGTTTGTAGCAGGATGGCAAATATGAACATAATTAGTTAACATATGTGCAATCCACTACTTGATCCATTGACAACCAAGAAAGACTAGACATTTCTCCCAGCCGGCTAAGTCAGATGTGTTATCATGAAACTGAACTGAGGCAAAGCAAACAGCAAAGCGTGTATGAATCAAATACATTTAGTTTTGGAGGAACTTTTAGAAACAATTGTTGACCTCATCTATAAACTCAGAAGTTATTGGAGACATTAGTTTTGAAGATGACGTTTCAGGTTTTGGACCCATTGCTTCATCTCTGAACCCACTATCTGTGTCAGCAACGGTTGCATAACTTGATTCTGGAAATCCTCCAACCATGCCACTGATAAGCTCTGCGTGTTGCCTAAATCTGTATTTTTAAGACAGGTGATCTCCTGCGGGGTTTAAAGCAGAGAGATGTTATCTAAATGGCTCTATTTACAGTCTCTGCTTGATGATGATTCTTAACATACTTTGTATTCATAGACTTCAAGGATTTATCTCTACAAGTTCATTCTAAAAGCCCAAAATGACTTTGGCCGTTGTAACAACAGACGGTGGCAGCAAACCCAGAGGAGAGATCTCAAGTGAGGTTAGATCCTGTATGACTGCTACAGATTACAAAGTTTGAAGGTTGGTATTACCAGCGAGGCAAATTCAATATCAAGGTAAATTGGATAAAGGTGTTTTGGAAGAAGGAGAAGAACAGGAAGAAGGAAACAAATGACAAAAATATCAAGTGGATCAAGGCCTCAGGTGTACAAATTGCTACAATGTCCTTTCTTCACAGGGCCGTTCTTTAGCTGGTAGTTCCTTTATTTTACGTTTTCCTTTGTGTTTTTTTTTTATTCTAAATGAGGTTGGACTGGGAGAACCTAAAGCTAAAACATATTTATATGTAGAAGTGTAATTTTATAGTCACTCAGAATCACCCTCAACCTCCTGAATCAGGCTGTGGAGCATTTACAGGTCCATTGTGCGCTGACTGTTTTTTTGCTTTTTTTTTATTGCTGTGATGTGACAGTTTAATCTTAAATGTTGTGTTGTCAGTCGTTACAATTAACTTAAATAAGGGCTTAGAAACAGTCTGTTTTTAGTGAATGAATCTATATCCAGAGGTGAGTGACAAGAATCTATTTTTGGTCACTATTTTATTCTCTGTCTTTATAAATTAGTTATAAATGAAACATGGAGCAACAATAGCTAAAATACACAGTGTTTACACAATAATTTATAAAATAGCTTTCTTCTAAAAAAGTAGCTGAGAGTGGAAAACCCATAGTCCACATGGTCTTAAATTTAGCTGTGGTACTTTTACTGAAAACTTTTTAATCCATGCAGCAAACACTTTTGAAGCAACCGGTCCTGAACTTAAAACAGACCAAATTTACGACTTTCACTTTCATTAATCCTCATTTATAAATTCTGTTAAAGCTGGAAAAGACTACTTGCACTGATTGATAGAATGGATGCTTGTAGAAATAAACCAACTGGAACGCTTATGCATTTGGACTGTGCGGTATTCAACAGTTTTAACTCCAGGACTTGTATCAGGCGGTCGAGTTGTGCACAATCATGCGAGGCAATAGTGAAAAGCATTAGAAACTATAATAGTAGCACCTTAAGCCTACTGCAGTTCCTGCGTTTCAAATTCCTCAAACGAGTCTCTTTCCAGATTTGAAGAAAAACACAAAAAAGCAAAGCCAAATATCTATTCATATGGTTCAGATGCAGTGTGTTTGAATATAATAAACATAACTTATTTGTATGATAATCTTGCTACAAAAGAAAAAACTCAGAACTTCTTGAAGCACTCTTTATGGATTATGCATGATTTCTAGAATTGCATTGAACCCCTCAATGGGACTAACCCAGCAAAGTATTTACCAAGTCATAAGAAATTCTTACATTCTTAACTTTTAATAAATAAATATATTGGGAAAATTGAATTAATTGTGCTCAATAAAGTTCTAGTAAGCATAGGTCATCTTTAGTTTTTTGTCTATATAATGTATCTTGCATGACATTAGGCAGATTCCTTGTACATTCTCAGTGAAATTGAGTCTAGAAATTTGAAATAAAGCCTTATTGCTTTGTGTTGGTAGCTTCTGTTTAGGCTAGCAAAGCTGACCAATCAGCGCACATGTCTTTATTCAGGAGAAAGGGGACTCTGAACACATCTCCTGTCACAGCTTTGCAGATGACACTTAGATCTAAAAATGCTTTAAGTGAAACAATTTACTAAAATATATTCATATTTTATTGAGGACAAGGCTTTTTTAGTCAATCCAAAGTACAACTTTGGATCTCTTTTAAGAAATCATGTGAAAAACAGGGGAGTGCTTTTTGACAGTGACTTTAGCAGTCAGTGAAAGAGTGATTGAATGAAACCTTTCAAATACATATGTGTAACATACATATGTACGGAGCACAAATATACATATGCATATAGCATAAAGCAAACCTATAAATGAGGAACTAACTATGTAATGAAGCTCCATAATTAGGTAGCTTGAAAATATATTTGCAATATTCTTGCCCTGAAAGGAGAAAAAGAAGCAACTAAATACTACTTTTATTTCACTCATCCTCCAGGATATACAATCTGTGCTATCTATGGATACTTCATATTTAACTGGATAATATTAATAATAATCAAATTAAACAATTTCAATAAAGTGTATTCTATTCTATACATAAACTTACAACATAAAGTTTACATAATTGTAATTGTTTGCAATTAATAGAGTTTTTAACTTATTGTAGAACAGACTTCTATCAATATATGCTTATTTATATCTACTAATCTATTAACAATAACTAATCAATGTTTCCCCCATTTTACATAATTCAATATATGTGCTGTGTGCAATTAATCTTTTTTAATTTGTCATTCGTGAAGACTTATTTCTTTTAAAAATATGAATAACTCTGTGAAACAAACAAACCAAGACTCAGTTTAGTCTCTCCTAGTAAATTCCAGAAAAATCAGTAATATATAAAAACACCAATGCGACAAAATTATCAAATTATTTAAAATTTTGTATTTTTGCAGTGCTAACCTCCAGCATAGTGACCAGCAGCACTAGGGCTCCGATGGTATTCATTATGCCTCCGTAATAATGAAGCAAGGCATCCCGACAGCCACGTCTCCACACGTTCAGCTCCTCGGTGTAGTGATCATAGCTGTAGTGAGCGGAGTTGTTGGTCATCTGGTATTGGATGCAGGGTCTGGGGGAGCTGGGGTTGCAGCAGCTGAACGGGACTCCATCCATCAAATACTGTCCATCAACGTTGCTCCCGATTCGACTAAGCGGGCAAAACAAAGGTGAAAGTGAAATGAGGAAAAAGCTCAAGAACTTTCCATTCTTTCATTCAGGTCTGTGTGGGGGAAAAATATAGACAGAAACATTTACAAAAGCATAATAAACTTCCTTGATTTAAAAAAAACACCTATTTAGTACAAACATCTGGTCCAATTTGCCAATCATACCCTAATTTTGTACATTTTCAGGTTACATACGTAACCTAGGTACAACTTGTGACATTGTCTGTACAATATGTTATGCAGTAGGTGGCACCAGTGTGTATATGACACCAGTGTGTCACGTACAAAACAATCCAAAAGTCCAAAGATATGAAGTAGTAAAAGGGAAAAAGACCATTTCGGATATTACTTACTTGGGTCACACAACCAGCTTTGGGTGAATTCATCCTTTCACCAATTCATACAGATGTATTATACTTTTGTCCATTTCTCCTTTCATTTGGTACTTGTCATAACCAGGTTTTTTGTTTTTGATTGTGGATGAGTATTTTCATGTCACTACCAATCATAAAGATACTTAAATCTTAGGTATAATATCTGAAAACCTTTGCAATATGCTGTTGAAATTGATCTTATATGGTAAAATCTTGTTGTTTATCAGTGATCAATTCAAAATTACTCAGGAGGGACCTTTCGCTGGTAGGAATTATTTATTGAGTAATAAAACCACATCTTCATGTGGCAAACCATGATTAAATTGTAGACATTACTTTTGGTCCTCAGTTGTAAAAGTGGGTACAAAACTTGTCTCTAGTTGGCACATAATGACGTACGGTCAGAACAAACTTGCCAGACAGCTCCAAAAAAGTCAATTATTAATAGCTAAAAGTCCAAAGGTATAACATGTCAAAGGGCAAAATATCATGCATCCACAAAAACTAAACTGATAAACAATGGTTTTAGAATATTACTATAAAATGATTAGTTTGCTTGTAGTAAATGAAAGAAGGAAGAGTTTAAATAGAAAAATGGATGTACAAATTGGTGAAGTAAATAACCTTTCTAGAGTTATTTGTATGTATTTTGGTTCTTGACCTCAGAAATATCATTTGACTCTTACGACACGTTGTACCTGACTTTTTTGGGTATGGGCGATCAAAACTACAAAAGTATGTAATTGTAAAGAGGGGAACCTTTGTTTATCCAGGATATAAACAAAGGTTTATCTCATTTATTTATCTCCTATAATAGAGAATACAATGTTTTGAGGTCAATGAAAGTGTTAAGCTTTGGAGGGCTACATGCTGTAGTCTTAAACAACAACAACAAAAAAAACGATCTAAAAACAGAGTCCTCATTATGCAAAAAATATATTTTACCAAGGTAATCGAAATGAAATATCTTTGAATTTGATAGTCATTTTACATTTTGATTCATAATATTTATTATTGTGTTTACAATGTGAAGAACTAAAGATCAAACTTGTGAAAAATACTCCTGCTACTAATAAAGTCTCAGAGAGCATGCAGATAGATAAATAGCTGCAATAAATTGCAAAGCAGTCAGCCAAATAAGTAAATGTGGGTCAGAGATCGTTCTCAGAAGCTGATCTCATCTGTGACTGATAGTAGTAGGTCAATGGAAAGCTAAGTGAAATTGGATCACAAAGCATCAGTTATTTCCAGAAACTTCCACATTCTAATTGCACGCAAACAATCATGCCCCAAATTGCACTTTAGTAAGTTAGCAAGTTATATTAAACTGAGTTTTAGGTAAAAAATTAATTAATAAATAAAAAGTGTTTCATCTGCCAGATTCTATTTTCTAATTATATTATTGATTTGTTATTGTTTTATTTTGTTCTTTTTTTTACCTTTTTTTTTGTATTTTTTGAGCACGCCAAGTTACAATTAAAATTACAGCAACGCAAGCAATAAATATTCAAAGGAGTGGGTAGAAGTATAAACTTATTAAAACCCGCCCCTTCTCATGTTTTTAAAATATGAGAATTTATACCTAAGTTTACATTTTCCTTTCTGATTACATCATATTTAAGTATTAAATCTGATGTTATGATCACTTACCCAACTCTTGAGTTGACTTTCTACAAAATACTTTTTCACTATTACTTGAGTAATTTCTTGGATGACTACTTTGTACCCATGTTGAGGTAGCTCTACTCTTACTTGAATACATTTTTTTGGTTACTCTGCCTATCTCTGGTTACCACAAAGATGCTATTTACAGTGACAGGATTTGAAAAGTAATAAAGGTCTCTAATGGGACCATGATAACTTTGACCATTCAAAAAGTCTGTGGAAAATTAGGTGACATTAAACAATAAAACAAATGCGCCTCTTGCTTTCCTTCCTGTCGATGTTAAAGTCTGACGTTGAGCAGTGCTATTCTTGGGCAGCTACTGTCAGGTCTTTGCAGATTGAAGAGGACACTGATTCTTGAAGGACATGTAATCCTGTAGATTGAACACTAATTATGCCCAAGGTTTCAAAACTCTCCCTTTCTTATTTTTTAGTAAAGGGTGATTGAGACAAACCAATCATATATTGCTAGATTGTAACGACACATATTAAAATCTTGCAAGTATCATCTTAAAATGTATATTTTTGAAAACTTTCACTTTACCAACCCTACATAATCTTACTAAAGTCTGGTCCTCGCTGGCTGCCACCATTGCCCAGATGTGTATTATTAGTATTAGGAGCTGATAAATGCCCGTGATCTGACCTATCCCATCTGTAAATCTGCTTATACCCAATACAACATAAACAGTCCCGAACACTATCAACTGCAGGATTTGAGCTTGTACATTTAGGCTAATAAAGAGCTAATTTAGGAATTTAACTCTTTACACTCACTCTTTGACTTCCTTTGCGCTGAAGTCCAGGTATCGATTGCTGACCCACTGAATCTCAAACCAATCCCTGTAGTTATCATTCCCACAGCAACGAAACTCCATCTGCATCAGGTCCAGGGTCCTCTTCATGTAGCAGCGTCCCGGCGTATCCGTATCCTTGTAGAATTTCATGCCATTCTTCAGACCCTCAGCCAGGGTGAACTGCAAAGGGATCCTCATTATAAAGCATAGCAGGGCGGTGACGATAAGGAGGGCATTGAACCCCATGCAGAACACCAAAAAGGTCTTTAACATTGGTTTCCATTTTGCAAACTTTGTAGGGTCCAAGGAGTCATAGCAGACTTTGCCTCCAAAGGCATTGATACCACAAGCTATAAGACCCATAGCTATGAGCACGTTGGGCAAGAAGTGGCTCTCATTGTTGTCCATAAGTTCTGAGCGCTTTCGCAGCTCAATCTTGAAGAATAGGCCCAAGCTGAGGACAAGAATGCCAGCCAGTACAGCAAACCAGTACATAAACCAGACCGTCTGAGCAAGCTTCACTCGCTTCTTCAAATCAAATTTGACTACCAACAAAGCCATTGTGCAAAGTCCTTTGTGTCCTTGCTACTGAAGAAGAGAGTCAAATGCTGTACGGTTGCAGGAGATTCAAGGTTTACACACTCTACTTAAGTTTTAGAAATGTTCCTTAATAAGCCAACCTGGGCTTCTTGCTTCCTTGATGCTTGGTTATCAGGATCAGCTCAATGTAGAATCCATCCCACAGCAAAGAAACAAAGGTAAGGTAATTCAGCTAGATTTCACAGACTTACTTTTTCAAAAACCATCTCCTTTCCCATTGTGCCAGACAAAAATAAGCTCATAAAGCCCAACCTCACCAAAGTTGGGTGGGTATTTTTCTTTTCTAAACAAACAGGTGAGGCTAATCCTGATGCAGCGTTCTCCCAGAGACGAGGAGGATTGCTGAGGAAGCTAATGATTAAACTCAAAGTTGCTGTACGTCATGCTAAGCCTCTGTAAGCAACCTGATCCAATTAACAGAGCAGAAATCCCCCCCCACACACAAGTTGAACCTGATCATAAGCTGCTGCCAGGGGCCATAATTGGTTTGAGTGTTCACGTGGTTATGTCAACCTTGATGGAGAACAACAGGAGCCGGGAGACTCACAAAAATCACGAACACAACAGAAGTGATACAACTGAAGCATGTTTATGAATGGGCCTGGGGTCCATATCTTCATTAAAACAAATAGGCTCACTTAAACACATCAGGTTCACACATCAATGGCTTCAGTGTAAGAGTCACTGCAAATCAATTTTGTGGCAACTAAGTCTTTTCATGACCAGTCAACCTATTTTCAGGCAATATCATAGAGCACACTGAAAAAAAAAATTACCAGTCGTGCAGTCCAGCAGTCTTGGATGCTTCAGTGTCAAAGCCTGTTCCAAGATGCATTTTTCAGTTAGTGAGTTTGGGCATCAGGGCTATATATTAGTCATCCCACCAATTATCGCATCTTCAAAGTTAACATTTTAAAATCTCTAGGATTATTTGCCACTAACTAGTTACAACAATTTAAAATATTAAAATTAAGACTGCACATCATCTTGAACTCAACATGTAAGTCATGGTGTGGCAGCTTCATGCCCTGGGAGTGCTATTCTTAGGCTTTAGTCAACTGGATGGAGCTGAATGAAAGACAATCCTGGAACAAAACATGTTGGTGGCTGCAAAGACTTGAGACTAAACTAAAAGATTCACCTTCCAGCACGGCAAGGACACTAAACACATCATCAGAGCCACAATGGAGAGATTTAGATCAAAGAGTCTTGATGTTCACAGACATCCTCAATCTAATGAGATTGAAGTATTTTGCAAAAGAGAATGTGCAACAATGTCAGTCTTCACGTGCACCTTACCTCACCCATTTACAATTGCAAAAATAAATTAGGCACATTTTAAGTTAACCTATTCCAGTCTGGTGCATGAAGTGTCACATGCAACACCTGCTAACCTCACCCATTTCCTGATACTCTGTGCAACACTGTCACAAAAGTTGCACTACTACTATACTTGGGTTTAGGGAAGTCATGATGAATGTACTCATTTTACAATTAAATAATGCTACATTTATTGTACTACAAGACAAGCTTTGGGTGGAAAAGGGCTGTCGTTTTCTACTTCTACTATCCTCTGAGTTTAGGACACAAAAATCCACATAATTGTTATATTTTGCATTGTGGGTCTCTTACATTTTAACCCTTAAGGTAGAAATAATTATGTGTATTGTACAATCAATTGATATTATTAAATTTCTATGTGTGATTATTAAAGTATTTTTAACTGAATTTTATGAAATGTAACTTATTATATTGCCATTCTACAACTCCTGTCATGCGCTTAAATCCTCTCAACAAGGGCAAGAAAGTGACAATTACTTGATGCTTTAAAATAAGACCTGGTTGCACAAGTTTCATTCATGTTTTTTATTTTTTACTTTGTTACAGTCAGATGGAAAAAAGATTCAGTTATTTGGCAGTGACAAAAAGTATACTTGAAAGTGGTGAGGTGAGGCTTTGAAACCCCCAGTGCATAAATGAGATGAAATGAGAAATAAAGTGATGAGTGAAGGTAACACCATTCAGTCTAGTCGGTTTATGAAAGATGAGCTATTTTCTTGAAATGTTTGTATTCCCACATGCTCTTGTGGTGCCTCATTATTAAATCTACTGTTCTTTTATTGATTTGTTCATTTAATTAAAGAAAGTTTGGCCCTGTACTTGTTAGTTGAATTTCTCTTTTATTTGATACAGTAAGTCATTTGGTTTATGTACTATTTATTTGCCACTTTCAGGGAACAAGAGTTTTTACGGATAAATGATCAAAAAACAAGAGTCAGAAAGCAACAAATTTGTCAATTTAGTTTTAAAATTAGCTTTTTACCCAACCTAAGTTTGTCACTACTTAAAATCAGAGACACACTCTACAAAAATCTGACCATGTAACAATGTAAAATATCTGTCTGATCATAAGGCAGACATATTTGGCATTTTAGACCATGTTAAAAGCTCAAGTAATGATTACATTTTTATATATTTTAGAGTTTACAAATGTACAGACCTGTTTTGCACCTGAGTACTATCAGTAACAAATATAGAAGAAATTCACATATTAACATACTAGTATATTAAAAATAATTTCAAAAGTGCTTTTAAAAACAACTTGGTTCCGACTTTTAACGGATCAGCGTTGTTGATAGGATTATCAGATCACTGGGTGCTCAGGTAATTAGGTTAGTGTTCCTAGACACTCCACACAAACACTGCACGCTAACACTTTTTAAGCCTCATCGCTAATCAGCACAAAATTTAGACAGAATAGCCAATTGTCTCACAAAATATTATATAGAGAGAAAAGATTTGCACACCTAGTGGGACTTTTTTCTCTCCATTGCCAGCTACTGCGACTGTACTTATATCACAAATATTAGCTGGTAAAGAGGAAGTTCTGAAATGA
>CAEGAE010005792.1:0-21937 GCA_903067095.1 Girardinus metallicus | reverse complement strand
GATGTCTCATGCTCCCTGAACCACTCTTTCACAATTTGAGCCCGATGAATCCTGGCATTGTCATCTTGGAATATGCCCGTTCCATTTGGGAAGACAAAATCCATTGATGGAATAACCTGGTCATTCAGTATATTCAGGTAGTCAGCTGACCTCATTCTTTGGGCACACAATGTTGCTGAACCTAGACCTGACCAACTGCAGCAACCCCAGATCATAGCACTGCCCCCACAGGCTTGTACAGTAGGCACTAGGCATGATGGGTGCATCACTTCACCTGCCTCTCTTCTTACCCTGATGCGCCCATCACTCTGGAACAGGGTAAATCTGGACTCATCAGACCACATGACCCTCTTCCATTCCTCCAGAGTCCAATCTTTATGCTCCCTAGCAAACTGAAGCCTTTTTTTCTGGTTAGCCTTACTGATTAGAGGTTTTCTTACGGCTACACAGCTGTTCAATCCCAAACCCTTGAGTTCCCTTCGCATTGTGCGTGTGGAAATGCTTTGGCGTTCACAATTAAACATATTCCTGAGTTCTACTGTTGTTTTTCTTCGATTTGATTTGACCAAACGTTTAAGTAATCGTCGATCACGATCATTCAGAATTTTTTTCCGACCACATTTCTTCCTGGAAGTCTGCAAAATCTGTGTTAAAAATTGTAATCTGTGTAGGAAAACATTCTTTTCTTTTTGAGGTCACATTATAACTGGTAAGGGATGCTCTGTTTCCTCACAACATGTTCAGAAATATTTCCCAACCTGGAGAAATATTTCATATTTTCTGGGCATGACTTTTTGTTGTAGACATTTTATCCTAATGACTCAATCTTTGAACTCCCACTAGCAGCTCTCATTCATGACGAGGGCCTGTATTCTTCTGACTCGGTTTCCTGGATCCCTGAAGTTGAAAGAAGTTCTTTTTGCCTGTTGTGACATTGGTTAAAGCCTGCTCACCCTTGTTGTTCTTTATTCAGCTTCATTCAGTCTCTTGAAGCAGGAGACCTCATCTTTTGGCAGTGCTTTGGCTCAGACACATAGCTGTCCTTCTGGACATCACTAACATCACTTTTAAGCGCTGTACAGTTTTTAGTGTTGCTACACATACCTGAACATGGGGACCTTGACCGCTGTGGTACTGCTTTGGAGCAGATTTGTAACCCCAGGACTGATATCTCTGATTCACTCTCCAAAAACCCTGATCTTGTTCCCTTTGAGGATGATCCCCTGCTAATTTGTTTCCACAGGTGAGAAGTATCTGTGGCAGATTGCAGGCACAGCCCTCTCAGATGGTGTGAAGAGACCTTGATGTTGAACCGATCTTTACTCAACTTTTTCTTTCCATATTTTACCAAATTGATACACATTGGCATGAAGAAAATACTGCAAATCATGCATAGTTTGTGCCACACACAATGTGGTAAGAAACCTTTCAAGAGAACAGGCCACTCCCTTCCACTGTGGTTTGTAACGATGTAATGTTATTCTACTGTACAACCTCTCCACTGTTCTTTAAGTCTTATAGGCTATGAAAGCTGAAAACTCAATCCCTCCAAATACCTTTGCATTGACTGAACCCTGCTGACTGGACAATGGCAATGAGGAACTGTAGCGAACACTGGCGAATTGGCAAGGACTGTTCATGACCTAGGCTGCTGAAAGAACCAGCTGGATCCTCACAAGCCAGTGCAGACAAGTTCCAGATCCAGTAGATGACCTCCAACCAGATGTCAACCAACTTGATTGCAGCAATACAGGGGGTAGTATAAACTTTCCTCCACTGGTGTGTTCAAGTGCTAGAATCCTCTGACACAAAAGACGAAATCCGGAGATCACTTTCGACCCTTGCAAGTCCCCAAAAGGACTTGTCGGCAGGAGCTCATGTGTAAGGCCTACACAAGCTTTCATCAGCATCATCTTCCTTCAATGAGAGTTGTGGTTGCTGTTGCCATTGCTCACACCAGACACATGCTCCACTTTTTATAAAACAAAGACTCAAATTTCTGAGAATAGGAACAAATGTCAGTGGTTTTCTGCAATGGTTTTAAGACAACCCAGACTCAAGAAGAAAAATAACCAATTTCCTTCAGTCTGTGCTAACCCATTATTATGACTGATCTTCAACCTGTAATGGCCTATGTCCGATTCTTCTTTGTGAAGTACACACAAGTGTGTATTGACATTTTTATGTATTATCAAAATTTTCATCATTTTTTGTGTGATTAATATAAACAATGTTTATTGTAATCAAAAGGGAATGTAATGGAAAATTTTATAATGTGCTCCTCACTGCTTTAGGTTATTAAAGTAATTTTTTCCACAACACCCTCTGGTTTAGCTGAATGTTAAAGTCTAGTTGTTTTTAAAATGTCTCAAATTAAGAATTTGACCTACTGTCCCACTTCAGACCCCACTAGGAACAAGGATATTAGAATATGGATGGACCTACTGTCCCACAGACTGACACCAGCCAACATTTCAGGAGATAAAAATTTTATTACAAAAAATATTAACTGAAACATGGCCAACCTGCTTTGTCACCTTCCTTCCACCTCCAAAATAAAACCCAGGATTCATCTTTAAGGATTTTACTAAAAAAAAAAAAAAAAAAACCCCAGAAGTTCCTTCATGTAAAATCAGAATCAACCTGCAGTCAGAGGATTTAGCTGATCATATCACATCAATATTTTACTCCAAGAGATTTTAAGTGGTGTCAGAACCTTAAGCCAAATTTATTTTGACTCATGAAAACTAAAGGAAATCTTTGACACTTTTTGGTCTTATTGTTCTTCCCACAACTCAGCAGGTGTTTGGTTTCCATCTGATAAAGTCAACAAAGGTCAAACTTAGAATCTGAGGAAAAACTAAATCTGATGAGAGGAGCAGAAACCAGACGGGGCCCGTCAGTGTTGACAATTTAATCAGATTTCTGTAGAGAACCTCAGTTTGTGGGCCTTATCGGCCACCTTTAGAAACATGATGCAGAGGAAGCATTGGGTCCTACTGGATATTAAGATGATGTTCTGGTGACTAAACAATCACATCATCACCCTGATTAATGTTTTCACCCTTCTGACTCATCTTCAGTCTGGATTGTCTCCTGGCATTTGATCCAGCTGTTTTCAATGAACAAAGTCTCATTACAGTGTTTCTGATTTAATCACAAATGCCAGAATGAAGAACCTTTAATGACATCTATCCTCTCAGGTCTTCTTACTATAACTGGTTCTGAGCGTAGTTGCATCACATACAGCTATCAATTTTCATATCAAACATAAAAAGTCCAAGAATCAGAACCTGGCAGCACAGGTCACTTTCTACGGTTGGAGCGCAGATGTCTTCTGATGATCAGGTGATCGCTCTCCTTGTCTTCCTCATTTCCACCTGGCATCTGACAAAATACAAACTGACATTAGACCAGGCTCTCATTTGTAAATTTGGCATTCACAAAAAGCAGGGCCTGAACTTGTTTATGTCACCTTCCACGCAAAGGTTGTGATCTATAAAATGTGTCACACGGCCAGAGGATAGATTAGAGATGAATGAACGAATGAACGGGTGGAGGGGAGGAAATAGACAAGGGGACAAACGAACACAAGTCTGGGGGGAGCAATACAGGATATTTACGGCACCTTCGTTCATCACACTCAGAAACTCATCTACCAGCCATGTACGATGCGATCCGCCACCCGTTTGCTTAGACCGGGATCTGAAATTTATTGTGCGGTTCACAATAAGTTACACTTACGGACCATCAACTACTCAGCTGCCCACCGTGTTCAGTCTATCCGCTCACCTGTATAAATACACTTGCATCGCTCTTCAGCTGTTCGCTTTGAACCAGCAGCTCCCGGAGGAGAAAGGCTGCCGTACTCCAGGCATCGCGCCATTCATTTTAAAGATGTTATTGGTCCCCAAAAAATGATGAAAACCCGGGCATTACCATAAATCAATAATTTATTTTATTTATCACTTGTTTTTGGGAAGGCAAGCCGTGGAGCCGTGTTGGACTGCTATTACACAGTGTTCAGACAAAGGGCTTCTGTCACACCCCCTTCATTTCCATAGAGACGAGTTTTAAGGTCGTATGGGTGTTTGGAAGCCAGTTCACTATTAAATCAAAGTACTTTCTAATACTTGTAAACATTACTTTGACTAATCTAACAAATGTGCAACCACATCATGTAAAATACATATTTCATAATAGCATTGATATCTACAGAAATAGTAATATGAAAAATGTATTCATAAATATAAGGAACATATGGAAAAACTAACAATTGTAACATAATGTCCATGGTCTAAAATCACCCAATAAAGAGGGGAAAAAAAAAAAAAAATTGTCCACTAAAAAAAAGATGCAGTGCTCCATTGCCTTATTAAATGAAACCCATTTAAATTAGTTATAACATAAAAAAATTAAGATGGGACTGGGTAAATCAAACATATAGTGCATCATATGGAAATAAGAAAGGAGTCAGTATTTGTAAGAGAAGAAATACTATTTATGGAGTTGTTTTTGCAAAATGGACACATATGCATTTGTGATGAAAAAAAAGTCACTCACTGCACTGAATTATTGCGCGGAGGTGTTGACTGAGGTGTTATATATATATATATATATATATATAGGACAACACTGTGTCCAAAAGTCTGCAATATAGTAATATGACATTCAGGAACAGTCCGATTCTTCTGAACGGCTCTATACTAATAAGAAGACAGGACTGGAGCCTCACTGAGAGCCGTTCTTTGTTCTTGTATTGCTCTGCGTACACTGCAGTAGCTATTATTATTTTATTTAATTATGTACATTGATATCTTTTTAATTAGCAAATAAATAAAGCACAAGAACGAAAAAGCACGCAGAGCATGCGCATTGCTCTTTGATTGTTTTCGTTCAAAGTGTCAGCTGTCATGTCTGCCATGGTGTCAGACTACCTGACTTCATGTAGAGGGAAAGAACAGTCACGGTGAGCCTTGTGCTTGGTTACTTCTTGCTTGTTGCTCTTTGGTCAGTGTTCATAGTCGAACATAGTTATTTACTATCAGGGCATTGCCTCAATTGTTAATGGTGCAGAGAGTGGTGGTTTCTAATATGAGCGATATGGGCAAACACCCAGGTTGTTATCTTTTTAGGGATGGCACGAGACCACCGCGGATTGTGGCACAGAGATGGTATGGTTAATATTGGTTAAATTTATTTCAGCTTTAAGTATTTAATATCTAGGTGTTTTTATGGGAGTGTGAATCTTTCAGAACAATTTGAAAAGCAATTTTGATCATATTTCACATTTATCGTGTCATGTTGCACGGGGTGCTGGTCTTGGTCTTGACTTGGTCTCGGACCCTAAAAGTCTTGGTCTTGTCTCGGTTTTGATACATTTTGGTCTTGGTCTTGGGTTAGGTGGTCTTGACCAGAACACTGCGCCTTAGTGAGCGAGTCGGCCCGTTGCTGTGATACGTCACATTTGCCAGTCAGATTCATAATGCACGCAGAAGCAACAAGTATTGTAAAGATACTGACGTGTTTCAGTGTGTTTACCACTCACGTCTGCCTGAACAATGTCAGTGAGGATAAATATGGGAAGTAAAAAAAAAAAAAAAAAAAAAACCTATCCATCGTGTCGTACCGTGTTATCGGACAGAATGGATCATAAGAAACATTTCCTGATGGTCTGACATGCCTCTGGTCTGTAATTCAATTCCTTTCTAACAGCGATTTCTTATCGTCTCTCTCATTAGAAAAACTATACAGAATGAAAAATACTAGCTAACCTAAGAAAATAATCAGAGTAGTTACTTTTGCCCAATATAATTACATGGGAAATATTTCTTGGTTCAAAAGCTATCTTCTGTCCACAAAGTCAAGAAATTCTGCTCATAAAATCGTGTTCTGTTCTTTCTTTCTTACCTGTGAAAGGTAATGCTAATGCAGCCAGCTTGTACTGTAAAATGAGTGAGAAAACGCCACGCAGGTTGCCCACTGACAACATTTGCTATATTTTACTGTTTATTTTCTAACAATTTTCTATGAACGCAGCACTTATGGAATAATAAACGGCAACACTTTGTCAGAGGTTCAGTTTCCCCCAGGAAAGGGCATAAACTTCGGGATAATTTAATCTGTTTACTCCTTTTGCTTTATTATGTTTTACATAAAATTAGAAATTCCTTTCAATTCTTGCGTGTTTAGCTTTGTCATTTTATTTGATGTTTTCTTTTATCTTATCGCTGATGTTTAGCTCTTTATTCCAGGTCTGGCTGTTAAAGCACTTTATAAATAAAGTTGATAATGATTATGGACAAAAACATGGTGGTCGGCCCAGTAGCTGAGAAGTTTGACTACTCAACATACAGCCACAGTCTGTTTGCCCTGGAAGTGGGGATCTATTAACACTATGTAATCACAAGTGATACTTGGCATAACATGGCTGGTTTATTTTTTTCCTAGGGTCAGATGAGAATGAAAAGACAGGGAAGCAGGATAGACAGCTTCTTTATAAAAATAAGCAAATCAGGCACAAATCAAACAGGGTTCAGCTCTGACATCAGCAGCCCTGGTAGATCATGTCCTGAGACCAGTCAGGAGAGGAAAGTCGGGCAAACACCAGTCCACCATCACCAGGTCAGAGTATCTACAGAAACAGTCAAATTCCTATTCTGTTTTAGGTTATTTTTACATGTTGGCTGCTGATAATGTGTTTCTTTAATTGTTGGTTCAATTGTGTTAATGTACTGTTTTTACAGCGTATCTCAATCAAAGGAGGAGTCTGCAAACACAGAGAGCTCTGCGTCTGACCAGGATGATTATGAGCCTGTTCAACCAAGTTCTACAAATTTCCCCAGAACTCAGCATGGAACAAGAAAGAGATCCTATTTTATATTTTAGTCTGTCCTGCAGTCAAGCAACCAGTGAACATGAAGATACCAGCCCTCTTTGTTATTTCTAAACAATGCAGTGGTTGGGTTTTCCCATTGTGCTTTAAACTTGGGAATTTTGTTTCAGGTGTAAATAGTTAAATGATTACATTTTTTGCCTAGCAAGACATAAAAGGTACATTTTGCAAATATTTAAGTCTTTAAAATATGAGTGTGGACAAAGTCAAACACTAAAGCTGTTTAGAAAAAGACTTGATTTCTAAACTTAAAAATTTTTAGTCCCCCAAACTTTCTTCCAACTGACAACAGTTACAGTCACAAATTAACAATTAATTTGTCAAACAAGAAAGGGACAAATTGCACACCGACTAATTATTTTACGTTGTCAGAAACAACTGCATAAATGTTAAGTCATCAGAAGAATGATGTATGGATCTTAGGTATACAGAATTTTGTAAATAAGTGTCTAGATGTAAAGAAATTGCTGTAGGAAAAAAATTTCACAGTTGCATATTTTTTTACTTCCTTTCCACCGCCTGTGATATAGGGTTTTGATTTTAAAAAACCCATATGCCCAATCTACTTTAATCTATTGTTAAAAATATATTCTTACATTTGGGATGCAAAACCTCATGCTTTGCTAAAAAAAACTTATCAATTTGGAATGAAAACCAACAACATCTCACCCAGTGACACAGAGCATTTCAGAGTTTGCAGCTTCAGCTGTAGATTTGAAAATAAAATGCACATATAGCATCTATCAAATAACAGTTTCCATAACGTATAACCTTCTTTTTAAGAAATTGTAATTGTGAACTGTGACACTGAATTCTCACTGTAAGTCTCGTCTTGTCACGATGGTGTCATTTAGAAGTTAATGTCCACTTATGCTTTGTGTGGCATGCATTAATTAATAATAAACTGCAAATTACATGTGCAAATCTCATTTCATCAATCTTTATTTATATATAGTACGGGAATGAAAGTACTCTTACTGTATTGTCATTGTCATAGTCAGTGGACCCCTTACAGATAGCCTTGGCCCCCCCCTCAGCTCCCCCAGCAATAAAAGTCTAGCTCCACCACTGGAGTTCAGTACCGCTGAAATAGCTCCAATTTTGATCAGGCACAGTAAAAAAGAGTTTTCTTAACAAAAAAAGGAGTGTAAGATTAAGTAAATGGAAATAACCTTGGAAACAACAAGCTGCCAATGACAGACTTATAGTAACTGACCCATACCATCAAGATCTTTTTATTAAAACTATTTCATGAAAATATTTGTAAATGAATGTAAACTAGATCAATAAAACTGATATCAGCTCAGAATGCTTAGGTGCCAAACTATAAACAGGAAATAGTTCAGTTTTAATGGTTTGAACTGAATTACTTCTTGATAGGAGTCAACACTGCCAAAAGGACTCACGGGGTGCGGAGAGTCCAGCAATGGAGATGAGACATCCAGCTTAAACAGCTTCTTTCGTCCTCGCCGGGGTCTGGTTGCCATAGTGACGGCCTCCATGAACGAGGCAGGATCAGCTGCAGGGACAGGAAACTGGTGTTCATGTCCCAGAATCACTACTTCACCTGAAATCAGTTCTGAGCTAATTTTACTCATTAAAGATTGATGCTTCCAGCATCACACCTATCAACTCCATCAAACATAATCAGGAAACTGTTATTTCAAATGTTCAAAAATACTTCAGACATCTGAGACCATCAATCTGGACCCAAGTAGCAGACTGAGGTCAGGCCAGCATGTGGACCCAGAGTCTGAAGCACCCAAATACAAACCTTCAGAGCACATAGTTCCACCCAAAAGGTCAACCAAAGAATCAGATAAAACACTCAGATGATGGTAAAGCTGACCTTTAACCTAGAGCCTTTTGCTATACAAACCAAATACAACTAGCAGTTAAGATCTTCCGAGGGCAACCAGGTTAAAATTGACAAAAGGCCACCCGCCGCTCAAGTCTAGTGGATTGTCAGTAACTGACCAATCAGCGGTTTGGTCAGCAATTTGTCCCATAGTAAACGCCCTTTACCTGGAGGAACTAAACCACTGGCAAAGTTGTCAGGGTTTATCATTACAAATATGCTGCAGTCATAGAGGTGAGGTTAAAATAATCAGAAAAAATAATTAAAACTTGTCAGTGAGGAACATCTACTTAAGACACGTTTTACCAGAGCATTTAGAGCACAGAATAATAAAACTCTTAACAGTCTGGGAAAATGTGAAAGATAGATAAACGCCTGTGGCCGACCTCATGATCATATGAATACAACAGTGATCAAAAGTATAAGGACAACATATTCGTCTGTATGAAGGTTTTTGTCATTACATCGTATGCTTAGTGGTTAAATCAAAGATTAATGCATCAAGCAGAGACCAAAACAATAAGTATGAGCTGTGGCTACAAAACTATTTTCATTAAAGTTTATAAAGCAGCAACTTTTCAGGCATGTGGTAAAAATATTCAAACACAGCCTGACATAACGTGATCAGGTTGTGTTCAGATACATACCATTGTGCAATTGCTCACCTGCTATTTGTAAGTGCAAAATCGCTAGAAACAATATGACGAGAAGAACAATGACAGAAAACATGGCTGGTCAAATGCTTGGAAGATGAAAAAAAAGTTTAATAATAAGAAATGGCCAATGGGATATTGAAGATAAAACATAAAAAAACCCTCCCATCCTCTTCTCAAAGCTCTTTCATAGGTTGGTATGAAACACAATCATATTTTTTTTTTGCAGAAAAATTTAGCTCTCCTCACACCCTCAGGCTTCAATGTCAGTGTCTCCATGGATTCCCAAAAATAACGTCCGGGATCTGATGTATGTTTTAAGTCATGACTGTATTACATTTCTTAACTTTTTGCCCTAATGTTGGCTAATGAGGCAAAAATGCCTCAACAAATGTCTGAGGTAACGCAGCAAGTTTCACTAAATTCATCTTATAACCATGTCTGTCACGTGAATTCATCTAGAGAACCACATCTGAAGTGAACAAGGTCAGATAATCCTGAAACTTTAAGGTACGGAAACCTTTTTATAGGAACAAACCTTTGCTGTGGAGGATGGATGGAGAGTTCTGGGTCAGTTCTTCAATCTTCTGCAGCATGCTATCCTCCTGCAGCACAGAAAAAACAGATGAAAACCTGGAGCAGACAAGTGCTCTGAGATCTACCTGTTAGAAGGTCCCCTACTAGTTTGTTGCTGCAAGCTTTCTCTTTAACTCTGTTCCTCTTGTTCTCACTAAACACCAAACCCTGAGAAACAGAGATGGAAAACATGACTGCAGCCTCCAACTTCAACTCTGCTACACACTCAAACAGACCACAGCTTACCTCTACCTCACTGCTTTTCCTTTTCACTGTCTTGGAGAGCTTCTTCTTGTCAGCCATGGTGGACCGCAAAGGGGAAGCACAGACATCCTGAAGAAAAAAAAAGATTTCCCAAGTGTCTGGATCTGCTTCACCAACGTATTGACATTCATGACCACAGCAGCAGGATTCTTGCAGTTTTGTGTGAAAGACGTAGCAAACATGTCAAAGTGTGGCAGAAGACAAACATAAAGCTTAATGAAATGAGTTCACCCCATGGAGGCTCAGCTCATTATTTAAACACTTTAAAAAGCAGCAGAAGCTGAATGCTGAAAAAAAGTGTTAAGCTTGTTTTTGATCAAGAGCAAAAAAATATAGTGCCTGAACAGAACAAACTGTTTTGGGAGTAAAAATAAATATTGTAAAAGTCACGGCTTTATGACCAGTCCGTTTTCCTGCAGATTTCCAGAGCACCCGTGGCTTCTGGAATATGGTTGCTCTTTGTTGGTTAGGTTTGATGGTGTGTGCATGATCAGCAGACCTGGTTCTTCTCTGGTTAAGGTAAACAACCTTACCTGAGCATCTCTGTGCAGATTCTCCCTCTGCTCTTTTCTCCTCCTCCCTTGCAGCATCCTCCCACTCTGATTCTCCTTCTCCTCCTCTTCAACCCTCCTGTGCATTTTCTCCTTCAGACTCTGTAGCTCTTAGAGTGAAGACAGAAACAGAAACCAGTTCCTGACAGTGAATAAAACACAGAGATTAGATTTCTGTAAGTTTCATAGACAAAGGTTTTTTGTCATTCAATTGTACATTTAAAAAATGTACACGTTGAAAGAAATTTTGTTGCAGGACTCCAATAATAATAATATAAGAAATAATAAAAGTATCAATATAAAAATATACAATAAATTATTAAATTAATTGCACTTTAGTAGTCTTATGCCATGAAGCTGTTGTGAAATCTGGTTGTTCTGCATTTGAAGCTGCTGAACCTTTTCCCAGAGGGCAGCAGAAAGAGCAAACCATGAGGGTAGACAGTGTCTAAAAATTGTCCGAGCCCTGGACAGGCAGCTTCCTTTAAGGATGGATGGAAGCTCAGTCCTGATGATTCTCTCAGCTGTCCTTACCACTTTCTCTACACGTTGCCAGTCAGTGGTATGGCATGCTCTAAACCATCCAGAGATGCTGCTGTGGTCAGTATACTCTCTATTGTCCTTCTATAGAAAGTGGTGAGGATGGCAGGAGGGAGGTTTGCTGTTCTCAGATGTAAAAAGTGCAGATGTTGAGCTTTTTTTGATGAGGAGGGGTGTGTGACTTGGCAGATTTTTCCTGAAATCAACAACAATTTCTTTTGTTTTGTTGACATTCAGTATTAGATGGTTTGCATCACACTAGTCCACCAGATGTTTCACCTCCCTTCTGTAGGCCACTTTTTTGTTGTCCTTGATGAGACACGCTTGTCTGCATGCTTAATGACGTGGTTCGTACTGAACCTGGCTTGGCAGGTTCAGAAGAGCAGTGGGCTCAGCACACAGCTCTGGGGGGAGCCAGTGCTGAAGAAGATGACCCTTGAAGCATTTTTACCAACCCTTTGAAAAGGGTTGGTTAAAAAACACAAAAAACAAAAATCACATTTTTACCAACTTTCAGTGGATTCAGTTTAAAAAGGCATCTTCAAAACCACAAAGACTTAAATTTAAGATCTATAATTCTTAAATCTGGGCACATTTAGAATATCAAGTCTAAAATGGTGCTCATTAAATCAAGACTTCATTACCAGCAGCCTGTGGAATTCAAACATTCTCACCTCACAGCCACACACTCTGAGCAGCCCTTTCCTTATATGGTCCTTGCTGTTTGGTATAGCAGCTCAGTAACTTTCTGATCAACAACATGGATATGTGCAGTGCACCAACAATTTTAGGTGAAGCTGACACATAAATCTGCATTATTAATGGTTCAGAACTTAATAAAACCATTTGATCTGGAAAGTTAAACTATCCGAAAAAATAAGCCACCTTCTGATAACTCGCAGAGTAAGGTTTGAATTTTGAATATTCAACTGAAAGTAATGTGGTCAGAAAGCTGAAGCTTTATGGCCACTTATTCACAATTTTACTCAATATACTCTAAATCACCATGTTGGTGACTGAAAAGATGGTTGTCATGGGAAACTAGAGTTTGGGTTTATGAGCAGCAAAAGCATCTGCTACCCTGAAAGCAAAATACAATATTTTTTGTTTTATTGTTGTTTTTTTACTTTGAAAAAAACAATGTCAGTTTTTCACTCTTGCATCCCCAAGCAATTTTATAACCAATCAAACCTCTTTAAACTAGTGCCAAGTTCATTCAATCACAAATACTTCTGCACTAATAATCACATCAATAGGCAACTTGGGGTTTGTGCTTTGGCCAAAGGCACATTGGCATGTATCAAAAGGAAAGAGGAATCCAACCAACAACTTTCTGACTGAATAAAGATTGATTTTACTGCACCAGTCAAAAATATCTGATTGGACTAAATTTATTCATTAACACCTGTAGAGCAGCTGTGACATAGTAGGAAAAGCAGTTTTGCAATCTGAAAGTTGTAGGTTTGATTGCCCCTGAACAAAGCACTTTATGGATCTGGGATTGAATCGGGCAATTTAAGATCTTCACATTTGGAGGAAATCTGTTAGCCAGTGACAGAAAACAATTGAAGTTGAAGTGTGGACCTTGGGGGTGGAGCATGATGAAGGTCATTTGACGGTGAAGCTGTGTGCGTTACCTCGCTTCAGAGTCTCTGCCTGCTGTCGGCTGTCCTCCAGTAATTGCTCCTTCTCCAGCATGATTCGCTGCAGTCCTAAAGCAGAGGACAGGTATCGGCCAATCAGAGCTCTCCTATCACTTTGGTCAGTTCTAATCCGTCCTCAGTGTTTCTGTCCAAGCATCCAGGTATCGGGTATCATTCAGACTGTGACCACCAGCACATCCATGTCTCTCCACCTCCCCCTACCTGCCACCTCATCCTCCAGTCTGTGCTGCAGAGCTCCACCCTCTGACTCCAGCTCTGCCCTTAGATTCTGAAGTTGCTGGCTCAATTCTGCTCTCTGATTTTCCAGCTCCTGCCTGAGCTCCACACAGCTGCTGTTGCTGAAAGAGCAGAGGTACAAAAGGTCAAACAGAGGTCAGAAGGTTGCCATGCAGCTGGCTGGAGGCTGTGCTGATCACCTGAGAGCCAGCTGCTCTTCCAGCTGCCTCTTCTCTTGCTGCAGCTCTTCTATCTGTTGGGAGATGTGAGCAGACCTCTGCTCTGCCCCTTCATTCTTCTTCTTCAGCTCCTCCATGGCAACCACATTGATGCTGCTGCTCTGTTCCTCCTGCTTGAATCAGTCAGTGAGTCATCAGGAGGTTTTCAAGAACTACATTATCCACTCATAAAATACGAGGAATAACCTTGACTTCCTGTCTCAGACACGCCACTTCTTCTGTGAGACTCTTAATTGAGGAAGAACTCTCCTCTAATTGGTTCTCCAGGTACTGAAGGCGCGACTTAGTTAAGTCTAGCTGCTTTGACTGGCTCTTGCACATGTCAGTCTGCTGTTTGAGCTGCATCTGCAGGGCAGTTACCTAGGGAACCAGCATGATCGTCAACAGCTGCAACAAAAACCAACCAGAGGAGGAGGAAGACAAAGAGGAAGATAAGGAGCAGCACCTCAGTCTGCAGCTGGAAGATGCCGTTCACAAGAGCTTTGTTCTCCTTCTGTAGCCTGGCTGTTTCCTTCTGCTCCACCTCCAGAGACGAAAGCACAGAGCCACAGTTCAGACACTCATCCAGATCTTTAGGAAGAGAGAGAGAAGAGACCATGAGTTAAATTAAGGTTGGTACAGGCATGGTCGCCCTTACCATCTCCCTGCTCCTCTGGGTCCCTATTCCACTTTTCTCCACTGACAAAACTTTGGTGTGACATTTGAGGAGGATTTTAAATTCAAGTGAGCTTTTAGCCAAGGAACAGAAATGCTATGTCTTATAATTAAGTCTTTAATATGACTAGTTTGGAATGGCACTTCTCACTTCATAGTGGAGGATGAAGAGAGCATCTCTCTATGCTCTCTGTGAAGGGCATAGTGGCCACATGCGCCAACAAGCTGATAATCCTATTAGATTATTGAAGATTCATAGCGTTAAACTGGCACATTACAAACGTCACAAACAAACATTAGCGATTTGGTAAAATTTTAAACTTCAAGAGAGTCCACACCTCCGGGAAGCAATGGTTTGTCGATAACTGAGAGTCCAGACCCTCTGTAGGAAGCAAAGTGTGGAACAAGGGGCTGATTTTACCAAGCTAAAATTTCTTAACCTGCTTGTCATGTTTTAGATGCATTTCTGCTGCGTGTTATGCACTGCTACTCTCACCCTTGCTCATTCTTCTTCTTTTGACTGGTTACGGGAGAGTAGGCCCGTAACAATAGGTAAGTATTGATGCAAACAAAAGGAAAAGAGAAAAGAAACAAAAACAGGCACCTGACGGAACACAGTGTGGTGGGGGCTTACCTAAGATGTCTGATCAGTGATCCTCAACCAGCTGACATCCGTTGAGAAGGGCAAGCTCGTGCAATCCTTTGTCCGTCAAACGCTCTGTTCAGTAGTTTTAATTTCTTAATATATATAGTTTTTCTCTTTTCCTAAAATCGCACCACTTGTGATTTCATCGGTAGTTGGTCTTAGCAGGCATGTAAACTCTCCGGTGCTAAAGTCCTTAAGCATCTAGCCAGTTTTTCCAAAAAAAAAAAATCAAAACAAAAGAAAACAAACTTCATCCCGGCCAAAACATGCAACGCTCCCCTCTAGGTTGATCCATCCCAAGGTGAAGATAGTCTTTTGCCTTCCAGAGCCTTGACACACTGTACTTTCAGTTATTTTTCTTAACGAAAACTCTGCTGTTGTAGTAGCTTCAAACACACCATGCATCACTCATCAATCTCAGGTGCGCCACCAGCCCAGCTAAAAACACTTGAGCTGGCTGTGCCCAGCCCCCACACCAGTGAACGGTCAAATGTGCTAAAATAAAAATAGAACAATCAGGAGATGGAAGCAAATGTGAGCATGTAACATGCGGCACACCTGATTGAAATGCGTTACCTCTGCAGAATTCCATAGGTGACCTGCAGACTGTTAACCTGTAGCCTGTCTTAGGAAGAGGAACACCTAAGACATGCAGGTCATTGTGTCCAGAGGAGTCAGGTTAAGAAACACTAGCCTAGAGGAACATTTAGCTCTCACCTGTCCGGTCTTGAACCTTCTTTTCCAACTCCAAGTTGTCATTCTTCAGCTCCTCCAGCTGTTCCTCCAGCCCCCTCCTCAGCTCACTGATGGTCTCATCTTTCTTGTCGTTTTCCTCCTGCAGCCTCCAGATCTCTTCTTCCAGGACTAATGCGAGGATAAACCACATAAACCACTTCATATGTCTGTCTGCGCACAGAGGGAAGCCATCATCTGATCTTTGGTTTTTATTATTTATTTCATATTTATTTACAAAAAAAGGTAACCAAGAAGCTCAGGAGTTTTCAAGATGATGCAACTTGAACCATCAAACATGAAGCTCATGTTTGACGAATAGAATCTGCATAAATAACTACACATCAGTGGGGAGAATGTCAGTTCATACAGACGATGTTAAACGGAGGCTTTCTAAGGTAACATATGCAGTGACTGACATGGATGAACCTCTCAGGGATTTTCAGAGGAAACATGATCATGATCAGAGAAAAACATTCAAACCTCTCTTCTTGACCTCTCCTCCTCCCTGCCCCTGTGCATCATCTCGTTGGCGCTTACAACTCTCCTTCCTCATTTCCCCTGCTCTCTGGTTGTCTCTGATCCTCCTCCCACAGGTACAGGTGGCCGGTCTCTGAAAAACAGCAGCATTCTCTCAGACGTTAGGAAACAGGAGCATCAGAGGCATGAAGTCTGACAGAAAGCAGTCTGATGGAGGAAGCGGCTGAGTGTTTACGTCTTGTGTGGCATTCCTCAGGTCTTCCTGGAGTTTACTGATGATGTCATCTTTCTGCTCACAGATTTCTGACAGTTCTGAGAACCTTTGCTGCTGCTGTTCCAGATTCTGATGAAAGCAAGCACAGTTCTACCAGTTAAATAAGTACAGAGACCACTATTACCTTGTTAAAACTAACAGAGGGAGTAGAATCTCCTGCATGTTAAAGTTTAACTCTTCTCTG
The DNA here is from genome assembly GCA_903067095.1 of Girardinus metallicus. NCBI lineage: Eukaryota > Metazoa > Chordata > Actinopteri > Cyprinodontiformes > Poeciliidae > Girardinus > Girardinus metallicus. The sequence continues at coordinate 5,511 of CAEGAE010005792.1, read as the reverse complement.
CACCTGGTGAACTCACCTGAAGCTTAACTCATCCTTCTATGTGTGTGAGTTTGAGGGGCAGGGGGATAAAATCAAAGCAGAAAGAGGAAACTGACAGAATGGTTGGGATGGTGCCAACCTGACCAGCAGCACAACTGATATGGAGAAATGGAGGTGAAAAAGGGGCACTCGTATTCCTAGAGCCGTTTTTTAAAAAAAAAACTTGTTTTAGATAAAAGTAGCACTAGACTTCATTTCTTAAGCATGATTTTAGAATTCCTTACTGACAGCTCCAGTATGTCCTGGGCTGGTGTACTGACAGTTACAGGAAGTAGAAAAAGTAAAGAGCACTTTGGGGGTTATTTTGCATTCAGCTGCAGAAGTTCTATATAGAATACCTTTTTTTTTTTTTTAAAGTCAGAGATGACACTGCTGTCAATGCTCATTTCATTTCCACATGATCTCTACTCCAGAGTTCACAAAGTCAGTCTCTGTCTCAACACTTACCTTAATGGCTTCCTGCAACTGCTCATGAGACTGCAGCTTCTCTAACCGCAGCGCCTCCAACTCTGCAGGTATAAAGCAGCACAAAAAATAAAATCATGAGGAATTTATCCAAGAAAGTCTGTCATGTAAATGTAGAACTGGACTTTTTTGTCCAGTTCTAAATTAATGGTTCAGTTCTCAAGTCTTCTTGTTTCCTTCCGGTGTGTTAACGCAGTATAGATCAACAGTCTGTCCAACGGGTCCTGGTATTTACCCTTTTTCAGAAAAATGCAATAAGATTCCCCACAGAGGAGCTGGAATTGCTTTTAGATGTGTTTAAATCTGATGAACAGTTTGCATGGATCTGTATTGTGTATCGGATTGTCTGCAGAGTATGTGTGTACCTGCAGCTTGTGTCTGTTCAGACAGACAATGTTGGACACTCTGAGCATCGTCTCTGATCTTCTTCAGGTCTTCAGTCATGGAGCTGATGATTCCCCCCAAATCCGCTGCCTCCTGACAGCAAATCAGAAGAGAAACTGGTCAACACCAAGGCTCCATGTACTTGCTCCACTTCAGACTAAACTCTGTTCCCCCCCACACAAACTGTGATGATACATAAGTTTAGGAATTAAAATCCCTAAGGACGGTTAAAGCTGCGCTATGTAACTTTATAAGAATGTTTTTTACATATTTGTTAAGACTGTCACCATGTAGTTTGTGAGAGAATGTTATGAGACAGATAATCCGTCAAAAAATAATAAATAAAAACCTAGCTTCTCTACCTTCTTTCAGCACTCCCATTAATAACTACAGAAATACACAGCCAATCAATCAGAGGAGGGCTGTCTATCATGCTTGAGTACGCACTGGTCACAGCCTCCCCCTCACTCTCTCTACTCTACATAGTCAGCCTTCTATTACCTAAAGAATATTTCCAGAATTGAAGGAATAACATCCCAGCAAAATGTAGAGAAATTCATCCATGTGTTTATCTTTAGTCTGTTGCATTTATTACTGCAACAGTGGTCTGCAACTGTTCAGAGGTCTGCCTAAAAATAAATTTAAAAAAAATCAATCAGAAAGCTGCAGCTGATCCAGAACGCTGCTGCTTACTTCCTGACTAAAACCAGGAAGACTGACCCAGTTCTAAAGTCCTTTCAATGAGAGAATAGACTTTACTGTTGGTTCATAAATCACTGAATGGCTTAAAACCACAATACATTACAGATCTGCTGTTCATGTATCAACCGTCCAGACCTCAGGTTTTATGGTTCAGGTTCTACTCTGCATCCCAGAACCAGAACCAAAAATGGAGAAGCAGAATTCAGCTTCTATGAACCACAAATCTGGAGCAAACATCCAGAAAACTGCAAAACATCTGAAACACTGAGTTCCTTTAAAACTAAACCAGTGTTTCTCAAACATTTTCAGGCTGAGGACCACTTAACTCATTTAAAAACCCTCACGGACCACCTAACCTGAAATTTAACACATTTTAATACATGATGCAACCTGAAATGAAAATATTAGTCTCTTAACTCACGTATTGTTTCTTCTTTGTTCATCCTAATGAGAAGAGTGGTGCTGTTTGGCAAATGTGACTGGCCAAGACAAAGCCATGAACACTTCTACTTGGACATTTTGAGTTATTTACAGATTGTGAAAGTGTGGAGTCTAAGCTTTCCAATGATGTCAAACACATAGAAATAAAAAAAAGTATTTGTTCTTTACTACTAAGTGTTATGTGTATTAATAACATTTAAGACTATTTGTGACTTAGGAGCACAATTAAAGAAAAATAGACTTAAGTTGCTTTTACAGAAACAAAAAGTCCTTTTCTGCACCATTACATATAAAAATAATTAACCCATTTCTATCAATTGTACTTATTTAATTTAATGTTTTTATTAAATAAAAGTAACAATAGCTGTTAGAGTCATAAAAACAAAGAACAGTTCTGACTAACTGGAGCGATTTCTATCGCTAACTCTTCAAAGTGGGTTGCCACCATTCAGAAATAAAAATAAGGGACGCCCAACACGGTGCGTGTCGTTCTACTCTCATCTGGTGGGACGTCTGCTGCAGTGATAGACATTATTTTGTGGCGTTGTTTTTCGTTTTTAAAAAGTGATCCATAGAGCAATCGTTCATACACAGAGGTTGGTTAGAGTATCCAAAATTGTATTCCTATCAGAGTAGCATGCCTTAAACAAGTTCAGTTAAGCAAGTGTAAAAAGTATTTGGTAAACCACTTAAGTACTGAGTAACTGATAATGACACCCAATTTAAAATTCAAAATGAATCCTCAGACGCCAAAAGTATAAAAGCTACGTGAACCTTCTGGTGTTTTAAATAATATTACTGGAATAATTTATACAAATAAGGGGTTAGGTTTGGAGGCTGGTTCTAGAACAAATTCACCACAAGGGCCAAGGTAGTCAGTGTTTTTTGAAACAACTGACGCACGCAACACTCTAAGACAGTGAGTAGTGATTTTCTCTGAGCAGCAGATATCTGTCTAATCATCAGTAATAGAATTGCGCTACATAAATCATCAGAAATCCGATGGCGACAGCCAATTCAGCAGCGCTTGCTTTCACAGACGGAGGTCCGGACCCCCACTCCCCCCAATCTTGGAAAAGTCCAGAATGGTTCTCCCCAAAGAAATCATAAAATAAACGTTTGAATTTAAACAATATAAATATTAAAAGGCAATAGAAACAAAGACGAAGTAAATCTGCCATTTCACTAAGAAAAAAATAAGAATTAATTTTTAGGTCACCCCCACCATTGTTAGAACAATGGTTCAGTCCAAAGTGTAGGAGGAGCAACAGCTGCAAAAGCACAGGCTCCATCAGAGCCGCTGAAGGGAGGAGCAAGCTGTTAGGTGTGGCTATGCAGCACAACTAACAACCTTCCAGTAAGTAAATACTTAAGCAAAAGACAGTGGACACCTTTTATTTATTTTCACTGCTCAATGGAAATAAACACAAAATCAGACTGCAGTTCGTTATTTCATTACTTTGGCTGAATCATGATAAACTGCCTTGTTATGCCTTGGAAATCAAAACTAGCAAAACTGCTACATTGCTTCCATAGACTTGGCTCCTTTTTCTGTCAAAGGTAGCCAATATTTCAATTATATTTAGCTCTCTAACTCTTTAATAAGACTTTGAAACGGGATGGAGCGGCTGAGCATTACCACTAGCTGATAGCTCTGTATGGGAGCCGAGAGCAGAGGGGATGTTGCAGGTGACAAAATAAAAAAAAAAAGTATACCTTTATTACTTATATTCAATGTAGAGCCTTTAAAACCACAAAATAAAATCTGAATATTTTTGTAGAAGATTCTGGAGCTGAGTCTTAAGTTTAAGTTATGATACTTCCCAGATATTCAATTTCTACTTAATTATAGGTCCTCAACCATCCAGGACATAGAAAAAAAAATAAAAAATTAAAGTTTAAAACAACTTAAGTTATAATTTAAACACATAACTTGTATTGAGAACCACTGCAATAATTAAATGAATATTTATGAGGAATTTTATTAAGTGGAGTCACTCATTAAAACGTGTTTTTAGTAGAGCCTTAAATTTTTGTAAAAAATGTACATAAATTGTACATTTTTCTAAATTTACAAAATAGAAGATTAGTGACACTGAACCAAACTCATATCTAAGTGACATTTGAATCTTAGTTTGACTTCTATGGGTCAACGGGTTGTTTACTGAGAAAAACACATTTGATATGCATTGCTACATACTAGTCATTTTTGGTGGTGCAACTTGAACACGATAAAAAAACCACATTTTACATTACATTTGACTGTAACTTTATCGACCCACCCAAAATTACTCTTAAAAAATTTTCCTGTTTATGGTCCCCACCAATAAGCCCTTGACTATGTAACTTTTTTCATCACTTAGAAAAGAAGCTCAAAGAAAGGTAAGCTCTGTGGACGTGATGTTAGCCAAGCTCGCTGTACAGAGACACATATGTTGCATTTGTGAAGAAAAAATAGTCGTCACTCACTGCGCTGAATTATTGTGCATAGGTGTTGACTGACATGTCGCATGCATGGGACAACGTTGTGACCAAAGTCTGCAATATAGTGATGCGACATTCACAAACAATTCAATTCCTCTGGACGACTCTTTACTAAGAAGATAGGACTGGAGCCTCACTGAGAGCCGTTCTTTGTTCCTATAATGCTCTGCGTACACCGCAGTAGCTATTATTATTTAATTATATACATTGATATTTATTTAATTAGCAAATAAATTTATACATGTTTTCCGATATGCGTACCCGCCCCAATGATACTCGTTTCCTTGCCCCTTGATTGGTGGCATCAGTTTAGCCCCGCCCCCTTCCAACAGGAAGTCACCTGTTGGAAGGAGCAGTTAGAACAATCGTTCTGTTGGAAGAAAGACTGATCTAAATCATACATGCATTATCCTATTTGCAGTTAACTTGTTAGGATTGACCTGTTGGGCTCTAAAGAGCCCAATAGCTTGAAATTGCAATTCAGTTCGTCTGCGCTTGTGCCTTGTAAGGGAGCGCTGCGGAAGACATCAGTATATGTCGCCTGGCGGACAGGTGCAGGGACTGCACGAGAGCGTCGGCGGTGGCGAATGATTGGCGTTGCTGGAACCCACAAGGCCAGAGGCGCGCTTCGCTGCGAGGGCTTCCAACGCCGCTGGCAGCTTTAATTCTTGCTTGTTGCTCCTTGGTCAGTGTTCATAGTTGAGAGTTGTTTACAGGGCATTGCCTTACTTGCTATGTTTAATGGTGCAGACAGTGGTAGTTTCAGACATGAGTGATATGGGCAACCACCCAGGGGGTTATCTTTTTAGGAGTGGCACGAGACCTCCGCAGATTGTAGCAGAGAGGTGAAAGCAAAGCAGAACAAAGAGTTTGAATTGATAATATTGGTTAAATTTATTTCAGCTCTAAGTATTTATTATCCATCCATCCATCCATCTTCTTCCGCTTATCCGGGGTCGGGTCGCGGGGGTAGCAGCCTAAGAAGGGAGGCCCAGA